>BMAU01001203.1:0-113649 GCA_019973935.1 Trichonephila clavipes
CCTATCTGGTAGTGGTGGTACATGAAATTGAAAATTTGCCCTTTTTTGTTTTTTGGTATTGGGGTTTTTATTAAATTTACTCTGAGAGAAATAAAAAATTTAAATATTAAAATTAAGAAATTAAAATATTTAAGAAATAGTGCTTAAATCAGAACGATAGTTAAAAAACTCATGGCTGTATCGAACTGCTCGACTCGAGAGTCGGCAGCTATCTGTTGTATGGTTTTTAGGGTAATTATTTTTGGTTGGCCCTGTTACACGATCGTGCAACAGCAACCAGGAAAATGTTAAGTTTTTCGATGTCATTATTTGTTTTGGCCATGTCTTCCAGTGCCCGGAAGATTTCCGGGAACTTGGATGTCAGGTTTTGAAGTTCGTTTATATATGTTGCGAATTTCTCGAACTGAAAAGCCGGTTCCGCTTTATCTGAGGTTTTGTCGTTAGTTGATTTATTTGACACCTCGGGAGTTTCCTCTCGTGGTGCCATCTGTTGCTTAGTTTTGTTACTACAGATGTTAGCATAGCTAACCTCTGGAGTAACAGGTCGATTTTGAATTGTTATGTTTTTGTCCGTTCGGGGTTCTTCCTTTTTAGATTTTAATTTCGGGAATTTCGGGCATTGGCGACTAGTCGCCATATGTCCGTCTTCATTGCAGTTAATACAGTGGAGGGTTGTTAGACGTTCAGTTATTGTGCAATTTGCAGTCTTGTGATTTTCCGCATTTAAGACACCTGGGTGTCATTCTACAATCTTTACTTGCATGGTTAAAGTAATTACAATTGAAGCACTGGGAAGCGCCCGGTCTCCTACGGAACGGGACGACTTCTACAGTGAGATAGTTAACATTTTTAATCTTAAAGATATCTTGCGCGTTTTTGTTTAATTTTTTAAGTTGGACCATGAAAAGTGGTAATGGGGATTTCGTCGAAAATTTACGCAATTGCGCAATTTTTTCTACCTCGAAACCTTTTTCTTTTAAGTCTGCTTCTATATCCGCGGTATTGGTTGTTGTGGGTAATCCCTTGATTACCGCTTTAATTATCTTGGGGTGTTCTATTACGTAGTGATCTGCTTTTTTGATAGTTAAGAATTTTTTAATTTCATCTTGCTCTTCAACCGTTGCCGGTTGAATTCGGATGTAGCTTCCGGTATTTTTACTTTTGGTGTTGGGGTGTGATCTATTTATCTCTTGTAAAATGAGATTATAATTTTTGTTTAGTCGCATCATGATTGGTTTAACCTTGGGGGTGTGGGGTGACTTCCATTATTTCCTCGTCATCGAGGACTGCGAATTTATTATTCGAGGTACAGACGACATGTTCTATGGGTACCTCGATTATCTTTTGCGAATTTATTAGGGTTTTAAATTCCTCCTCTCCTGCTCTTTTATTATTTTTGGGTTATCTTTTAAATTACTATTGCTATTTGGTCTTTGTATTTTTCATTAATTTTCTTGGGGTTGTTAAATTCCTTATTTTTGCTACTCGATTCAGCCATGGTACTAGGATCGTTTTCAATAATTTCCAGAAGATGATTTACAGCCTTCGTGAAGGCTGTCTTCAACGGCGTGCGTCTCAATTTTAATTATCCATGTTTCACTTTCTTATATTCAAAAATGTTTTTCTAACACTCGTAGCCCACCCGGGGGCGCCAGAAAAAGTTCAATTTTCACAACGTATTTAAAAATCTCTAAACTAAGTGCGAAATAAATGATGTGGCTACGAGTGTTTCTCAATTTAAATAAAACATTTATTAAGTATTTACAGGGATGCATATAAAAAAGGTTAAATATTATCGCGCACGCTCATAGCCGTCTGCTTCCTCCAAACGCATCTAGAGGAATCCCCTTTCGGAGCGCTTTTTCCTCCCCCTGCTGCCACTCAAGAGAAGAGAAACTAGCTCTAGCGCTCACCGCTCTGCGGGTCAACCACCTCTTCGCTCTTTGGTGCTTTCACAACATTCTCCCACCTTTGAGGTTTCCTTCTGTAAAAAAAACTCAAACACAACATATAACATACAACCGTAAGATTAACAATATTGGTACAGAATGCTGGTGTTTAAATAAAGCAAAATGTACAGTAAACAAAGCTTTTACATTATACATTTTAGGCATGTGTCAAACGCTTAGGAGAAATTACTTTTCTGCCTCTCGTGCGAATGACAGAATCAGTCAGATCTTTTGGTAACTTAATGTCTGGCTCTTGCAGTTCTAGATTGTAAAGTCTTTTCACAGGTCTGACCAGTTCCCCAGTCTCAGTTTTGACTCGAGCGACTCTAACATGTCCATCTTTTCCAGAAATCAGTTGAATTACTCTAGCAAGAGACCACAGATTTCGATTCCTCAAAATATTTTCCACCACAACTACTTCTCCCACCGTTAAGATTCTTAATTTACGGTGATGCTGCGTTTGCTCTCTGAGTTGGCCTAGGTACTCAATTCTAAATCTTTTCCTAAGCTGTTCCCGAATGGTTTGAACATGTCTAATCCTCTTATTGATTTCTTGATGATCTAGACAATCTATGTCAGTTACATCTGACGTTTCGATGTCTTGTAAAAACATGGCTGGTGTTAATGGTGATAAATCATTAACATCCTCAGAAATGTAAGTTAAGGGTCTAGAATTGATCACATGTTCACATTCACATAATACAGTGTTTAACTCTTCGTAATATAACGAAGCTCTCCCTAACATTTTTCTCAAAATTTGTTTTAGCATTTGAATCATTCTTTCCCAAAATCTTCACCACCAAGCGGCACTGGGAGGGTTAAATTTCCACTTTATTTTTTGGATATTAGCTTTAGAAATTACTACATCCCAGTCAATAGAATTTAGTGTGCCATTAGACCCAACAAAATTTGTTCCATTATCCGAATAAATAATGGTCGGTCGGCCTCTTCTCGAAATAAATCTCCTTAAAGATTGTAAAAATGCTGTGGTAGAAAGGAGATGTAATAAGTTCAAAATGCACTGCACGGAATACAGCACAAGTAAATAATACTACCCAGCCCTTACGTCTATCTTTTAAATGAAGTGGGCCTGCAAGATCAACTCCTACAACTTGAAATATTTTAGAGTTGCTTACCCTATCTTTCGGTAAAGAAGATGGTACCACTTCCGTTTTTTGAGCCAAAAATCTTTTGCACCTAGTGCATTTTTGTATTATTTGTCTAATTAATTTTCGCGCTTTTAAAATCCAAAAACTTTATCGCAAATGATTCATTACAATTGATACACCTGCATGCATAAGTTCCTCATGTTTACGCACGATCATCAAATGAACAACTGGGTGTTCGTTAGGTAAAATGATAGGAAACTTAAAATTGTGTGTATCTTCTCGAAAACTAA
Source organism: Trichonephila clavipes (assembly GCA_019973935.1). Lineage (NCBI taxonomy): Eukaryota > Metazoa > Arthropoda > Arachnida > Araneae > Nephilidae > Trichonephila > Trichonephila clavipes. The sequence goes on from BMAU01001203.1 coordinate 3,349, forward strand.
GTTTTGTTCTAGCACGCAAAATTCCAAATTCATCTAAAAATGGTTTTAAAGGACGCAATTTCTCATCCGTTACTCCCTCAAATTTTTCCATTTGTATTAATTTAATTACAGTTTTTTCCGCATGATCAAATTCAGAAAATGTTATTTCCGAAGTATTACAAACATCGATTCTCTTGGCATTTTTAAAGAAACGAAATATCCCAGCAATCATGCGAACAACTTTTAAGTAAGATGAAAAATACTTGTAGTGCCAGTGAAACTCCTCAATTCTCTTAGCGGTATTAACCAAAACAGATTTCCTTAACTCTAAATTGACCGCCTCTTCATCGGGGACTTGTTTTGATCTGGGGCATTGAACCGGGCTTTCGGATAACCAGGAGGGACTCTCCCACCATCTTAAGTAAACAAGCTGTTGAGCACTACAACCCCGAGAAAGAATGTCCGCGAAATTCTTTTCCGAAGGCACGTGTTCCCAGCTACTAACATCGGAAAGGTTTCGGATTTCTTTCACCCTGTTAGAAACAAACACGCCCCAATCTCTAGTACGTTGTATCCATGCTAACGCTGTCATGGAATCTGTCAAATAATAAATACGCACATCTGGCAAGTTTAAGTCGTTTTTGACAGAAGCCGCAAGTCGAGTTCCCAAAACACATGCTAATAATTCCAAACGGGGGATAGAAATATCTTACAAAGGAGCTACCCTCGCTTTTGCCTGTATTAGTTTCAAAAAAACATTTTCTTCATATTCTACCCTCAAAAATACGCAAGCGGCATACGCTTTTTTACTAGCGTCACAAAACACATGCAATGTTAGCCGTTTAATTCCATTAGAGCTCAAATTCAAACATCGAGGTATTTTAATACCTGCAAGTATAGGGAGTTGCTCTAACCACTTTTTAACTTGATTTAAAATATCTTTTGGAAGATTTTCATCCCATTTTAATTTTAATTTCCAAATTTCCTGTAAAATTAATTTTGGTTTTAAAGTCACAGGAGCCGTAAAACCGATCGGATCAAATATATGATTAGCCATGGATAACAATGATCTTTTCGTTATAGCCTTACCTTCATTTTTCTGACAGTTAATATTACATGATAAACAATCATCTTTGAGGTTCCAAATTAATCCTAAAACCATAGTCTCAAAGTTATCAGGTTGGCTTTCCAACTCTGAAAATTTTCAGGATTTAATAAAACGTTTGACTGCCAGCCTCTTAAATTAAAATGTGCTGAAGATAATAATATTTTAGATTCAACTATAAATTTTTGCAACTGTTCTTCGGTCTCAAAACTAGTCACACAATTGTCAACATAAAATGATTTTCTCAAAATTTTAGCTACATTATCAAAGTTTCCATGAGCATTATCTAAATGGTGATTTAATGTAGTACCCAGTAAAAAAGGACCGGATGTCACTCCAAAAACTACACGACGCTGACGATAGATTTTAATGTGGTCCCTATTTTCTCTATCAAACCACATAAATCTCAAAACATCTCTATCTCTCTCCCTTACTCCTATCTGTAAGAAAGCTTTTTCAATGTCCGAAATAACCCCAATCTTATATTTTCGAAAACGATTAAGTATAGTCGGTATGACTTCAATATAAAGTTTTAGCCTTTCTCAAGACAATCATTTAGAGAAGGGGAGGCATTTGTTCGCGCGGACGCGTCAAAAACAGGTCTTATTTTACTTGTACTGTTTTCTTTAATAACGGGCCTATGCGGGAGATAATGAACAAAATTTTCTTTGTCATCATTAACTTCTTCAATTATTTTTCCTGATAACCAAATATCTAAAACATCTTGGTATTCCTCAAATTTACCCGTTGCAATTAATTTCCTTTTAGTACTTTCAAGTCTATTTTCAGCTAATTTCCTATTAGAGGATGAAAGTTTATTATCCAGAACCCAAGGCAAAGCTACCTCATATCGACCACTAATATCTACACTTATGGTTTTTTGAAAATGGTTTAATGTCTCTTTTTGTATTTCTAGTTTTGTCTTAGTTTTTACGGGATCTGTAATACCAAGAGAATCGAACTTCCACAAATCGGAAATACACATATCATTTACAAACATAGAAGTAACATTCATAAAATGATTTTTATCAAATTTAGTTTCATTTCTATAGGTTTTTCCCATAAGCCTCTACCCTAATTTAGTTTTTATTGCTACAGGGCCAGATTTTAAATAGAATATAGTTCCATCCAGTAGTTTTCCAGCTACATCTGCTCCTAATAATATTTCTATTTTTCCTCCCAATTTATGACCGCTATCTGTCAAATTAATTTTTCTATTTTTTAAATCATTTATCCAAGGACCATGTCTGGTACTCGGAACATTATTACATATAATTTCTTGGTCATACACATTTAGATTACAAGTACAATAATTATCGATATCAGTTAAACAAATATTATAACATTTATGCCTATACATTTTTGTTTTTGAACCACGAAATAAATAATGAACAAACTCTTTTTCTCCTTCATATTTAAATCCTAAATTTTCAGCAGTGGATTTTAAAATATAAGATTTTTGAGATCCGGTGTCAATTAAAGCTCTTACTAAACTCTTATGGTTTCCCTTTTGCAACATAACCACAAGAGTCTGTAAGAGAACTTCAGAAGTGCAAGCTTGATTAGCCAAAACATTAGAGGTAAATGAACTAGCCGTCGTGCTATTCTCAATACTTGCACTTTCGATTTCCAAACATGATCTCAAAGGCAATTTAGAGCATAATACAGCATAATGCCGTTTATTACATATTATACATTTAACATCTGAGCTACATGAATGTGACATGTGACCCTTTTTTAAACAAATATAACACACACCTCTCTTAATTACAGCATTCTTCTTAACTTCATATAACATAGAAGCTGCTTCACAACAATTTTCAGAGGCATGCGCTTTTTCACAAAATATACAATTATTATTATTATTCTTAAATTTAAAGTCTTTCCAATTTTTAAGGTTACTATTAAATAAATCTGCAGCAGTTGCAGTAGTGGAAAAATTTCCTAATTTGTTCTTATAGTTAGATTTCTAAGAATCAAAACTATTCCCAGCAAGTTTTATTCTGTCTTCACTCGATACTTCTATCGATAAAAATTTCATAAGAGAATCAAGGTCTTTCTTACCTGATTCATCTGATGAATAGCCTACGTATCTCTCCCAGGCGCGCAGAATTTCAGCGGGAAGACAGGATTCCACCAGTGGGAACAGCATGGCAGCATATTTCTCTTTGGTGACTGCCAAGGACTCTAAGGCGCGTAGCTGGGCCTCAATCTTGTCATATAGCGAAGACAAATTGACTTTATTGACTTCTGCGTTTTGTAGGAGAAGTTTTAATAGTTCTCTGACATAAACTTGAATCAAGACATCCTCTTGTCCGAACCGCATTCTCAAGTATTCAAAAGCCTTTCTGTAGTTTTCAGGTGTCGCCGGAAAACTTTCAACTATATCCCTGGCCCGGGATTTTGGAGTTGTTGCCTGGATAAGGTACTGGAACTTGTCTCCATCATCAATGCTCTCATCTTCATGAATTCTCTTGAACTGGTTGGGGAATCGCAGCCAATCCGTCAATTCTCCAGAAAACTGCTGGAACTGAATCTTAGGAAGACACAGAGATGAAGACGAAGATGTGACCAGGCTGTGGTTGTCCTTCTGTCCCAAAGCATCTGTTTTCATGATATTTTTCACACGGACTTGCCAGGCAATCATTTTTTCAGTATAGCCTTCTATGGCTTCAAATTCAATATTGTACGCTTCCTGCGTACAGTTTGTCTCGATCATTAATTCTAAAATGTCCTCGTCGATTTTTTTCAGCTTAACGGATTTTGAATCAAGCATTTCAAAAGCTGTTTCTACGGCATTCTTATCAACAGGATCGTTTTCAATAATTTCCTGAAGATGATTTACATCCTTCGTGAAGGCTGTCCTCAACGGCGTGCGTCTCAATTTTAATTATCCATGTTTCACTTTCTTATATTCAAAAATGTTTTTCTAACACTCGTAGCCCACCCGGGGGCGCCAGAAAAAGTTCAATTCTCACAACTTATTTAAAAATCTCTAAACTAAGTGCGAAATAAAAGATGTGGCTACGAGTGTTTCTGAATTTAAATAAAACATTTAGAAAGTATTTGCAAGGATGCATATAAAAAAGGTTAAATATTATCGCGCACGCTCATAGCCGTTTGCTTCCTCCAAACGCATCTAGAGGAATCCCCTTTCGGAGCGCTTTTTCCTCCCCCTGCTGCCATTCAAGAGAAGAGAAACTAGCCGGCGCTCACCGCACTTCGGGTCAACCACCCCTTCGCTCTTTGGTGCTTTCACAACAGTTTAGATCATCCTTTGTGAAAATTGTTGTTTTTTTTAGTCTTTTAGATGAAAATTTCAATTTAGAGTATGAAAAGTACTAAATTACTGTAATACAGAAGAATATACAGATTTTCTCTTCTTTTCTGTCGATAATTCTATATGAGTGTAAAAAAAGTACGAAATAAACGTTGGATTCCATGTTTTCCGCACGAAAAGGAATGCTCTGTGTGTGTTTCATAATACGGTTGCCATCTTGGCGAAAATTATCGACCAGCTTAAAGACGAGAAAAATTTCACTGTTGAAGTATGAACTAAAATAGGATCCTAACGATAACGTTTCAATGTAGATAGAGAAGCTTTAGGCAACACATAGTTTTATTTTTTACAGTCCGCGGAAGGCACTACTTTGGTTTTGTGCGAAATGTGTGGACTGAAGTGACCACATACAATCTGTCGCTTGCCCCTCAGGTTACAGATATAATTAAAATACACATCAGAAGGTTTATCTCTAAAATATTTAATTTTATGGTTAACAAATCAGAGATTTATATATTCTGGTAAATTTGTTTCCAGAATGATGATTATTAGCTGGGAAAATTCTTTGTTTTATCAATATTTCGTGAAATATCTCATTTCTGTGATTTCTGTAATACTTTAATATGTTTATTAATGTTTCATATATCAGGAATCTTTAAGTGATTCTCCCACATAAAACTTTGGCATTAACGGAAACACTTTGAATTCGTGTAATAATTAGTATCTGGCCCACATACTCTGGATCTCATGTAATAAATTTGATTTTTCCATTACGAGTGAGTAAAAATTTATTTAAAATTTCATAACGAGAAATTTTATTTCTTATGTCAATGTTTAGAAGTTGCGAGTGAGCTTTGAAATATGCAAAAGTTTTTGTTTATTTTTCACGATTATATTAATATTTGTTATAGCCTTTTGGGCCTGCACTTAACATTAGTTACTTATCACTCGCTAGTGATCTAAAAACTTTAGTTTTGAGATTCCTTTATGAAATGTGTAAAACAAATAAATAAACTTATAGGATTACCTTTTAGGCTTTTAAGATTGTTACCAAAATCCGTGAAAACAAATAGAATTTTTTAAAAAATGTATTCCTTATGGTGAGGGTGTGTGGTACGTAACTCAAACTTTAAAAATTTTGAAGACGGATACAACATTAGCACTTAGCATCTCTTAGCCTTCCACCAAGTTTACTTTTTTCCGTATCCTCTCGATTTTATGTTCCCATTTCCTATTTACGAAAGAAGAAGAAAGCAAAGCTTCATCCGAGTGAATGAAAGGAAATTTAAAAACAGAAATAGTTGTACGCAACATAGTATTATGTTAAAAGTTTGAATAAAAACAATATTTTATGAAAAAAATTTAAAATTTTGTTCTAAAAAATTAGCATTACATTAAACGAAAATAGTTTTTGAATCAATTTCAATAGAATTATTAATTATATATAATATTTATGAATAAGGAGTTGTCAATCTTAACGTGGCATTATCGAAAAATATAGCTATATCTATAAATAGAAACGATTCGGTTTTGATATCCCCGGGACTTGCTAGCTTTTGCTGCCGATTATGAAGTTAACGCGGTTTTAATATCTGCAATTTATCGATCAATTAAATCGCTTAAATTCGATTATTAAAACAAGTAACGGAGTAAAAAATATAATCAATTATTAATTGTGATTAAACCAGCGAGAGTTTGACGATTTATTTGACATAACTGGAATATGAATTTTAAAGGGAAAGTCGCGCTTGTAACAGGTGGTGCTCAAGGCATCGGAAAAGCATTTTGCACAGCATTATTAAATAAAGGAATGAAAGTAAAAATATTACGATTTGTAATAATAAAACGAATTTTATGTTATTGTTTCTCTTTTTTTTTTATCAAATTTAAATTTTATCGTAATTTTTTTTGTCAGTTTTTACTTTTTGTTTGAAAGTACAAGAAAGATGTAATTGTCTGGAAATGCATGAGTGATGATTTAATTATTTTATTTTATGTAATTGTTAAAATTGTACAAGTTGATAAAGTTATAATTTTAGGTTACATAAAATTACTGTGGTATATTTATAAATAAAATATTTACATTTAATCGAAGTACAAAATTTGTAAAAATTGTATTCTTTTTTTGGATGCATTTAAATATAATTTATAATTTTTTTTATTTATTTTAGTACATATTATAAAAATGTTTTTCTATAATCTATGCAAAAATATTTTATTTGTTTAAGTTGCAGAGTGTTTACTTGCAATTTTAGCAATTAGCTTCCAAAGTATTAAATTTAATTTTCTTAGAAAAAAATGTATGCATAATAATACAACTGTAAAATATATGTATAATAAAGTACATGCTTAAAAAAATGTTCAGTAATTTAAATATTTTCTCTGCCAATTCCTTGGCTTATTTAAGATATAAGACATAATTATTTTAATTATAATTAACATTTATTTTATTTTATTTACTATTTAAAAATAAATTAAGATTAATTCTGTAATTATTATGTTATCTTTAAGAAATATATTTATTGAAGAAATATTTCAAAGAAGTACTTTTAAAGATGAACCTTAAAACAAGGACTGATATCTTGAATACGCAACACCCAGTGTCAATTTAAGCACATTTTGGGCCCTGGAGTGCAAAACATATACAGGTCCCCTTAACACTGGAGGATTGAAATTTATAACTAAAATATCTGGTTAAGTTCCCTGAGCTTTCTTCCTAAGCACCCAATGGATAAACTGGCACTGGGTATACCTAGTTCTTAAACAGAACATTTATTATTTCTTTGATGTATAATTTAAAGTACTTATTGGTATAGGCAGTGGTGTAACATACATCACCGCATTGTGATGGTGTTTGGGTAAAGTCTGACTGACTTCATGTACGTATTTAACTAATTTTATATAATAAAGGCAAAACTTGACTTTAGGCCCCCCTGTAATGTTCTCTGTTACTCCTCTGGGTATAGGGGCCATGGGTTGGTAACCGCTGTTCCAAGTTGTCGCCAGCAGAAACATTGGTAATATTATCTGATAAGGTTCATTCACTACAAGCATAATGACTGGGGACAGAATTTGACAGGTTTTCTATGTACTTGCCATGCTTGACTTCATTATTGATATAACTGATACCTTATTTAAAGTTGCTATTCACATATAGTTTTTACTTTGGATCAAGATCTTATATGAAGATCTTGGATTTCTAAAAAGGAAATATATTATAAGTTGATAAAAGAAGCATCAAAACTAAATGATATAACATGGCAGTAGAAATATTTCTACCATGTAGATATAATTAAATATCAGTGATAAATTTTATCCTGTCTCTTAAGAGTTATGTAATGCACTGAATTCTGAGAATATTTAAACTGATTTTCCCCCTAAATGTTGAGAGGGATCTGGTTATGCCAATTTCATGTTTTTAGTAATTTTATTCCTTTCATTAATTTAATTCTAAATGTTATCAAGAATATTTCATCGACTGGTTTGGAGGCTAGAAAATGTCAGAACTTGTCTTTTATAAGGATATTATTAACTACATTAAATGTTAAAGATAAAAAAATAAGTATACATAATTACTTTTTGGCATTTGTTCTTGATCTTATATTTAATTTGTAATGGGAAAACAGTTAATATAAATTAATGTGAATATTAAAAGGATAAAAAAAAGTTTTATTTTAATGTAAAAAGTATTAAGTGCATAGGTAATATAAAATAATTTTTTTTTAAATTAGGAAAAACTAAAATAGGAAAGTTCATAACCTATTTAATTTTATTGGAACTTCTCTGGGAAAAAATTAATATATCTTTCTGGGCAGTTTATGAAATTCCTTTTGGATAAAGATTACTTTTAATTGAAAAGTTCATAGTATAAAACTAATTTGCTTTAAAATCTAGTTTTGAATGTATTATTTTTAATATTATAGGTATGTATTTGTGACATCAATGAAGCAGCAGCTACAGAATTTATTGAAAAGCTTCCCGAGACTGAAAAAGACAATGTGATTTTTGAGAAATGTGATGTAACTCAATTTTCTGAATTTAGAGGCAAGAAACAATTTTTGGAAATTAAATAAGCATTTCTTTTACTATATGTGTTTTTTTTTCTTAATTTATTTTTACAAGGGTAATTTTCTTTTCTTTTTAAGATTTCTCTCATTTATGAATAATAAGGCTTTTCTGTTTTATGTCTAAGACTTATTCTTGTTTTTTAAAATGGTAAATTAATCTATGTATTATCTTGTGTATTATTTATCAACAAGTATTTTATTATTTGCAACATATAATGTATTTTTATATATATAATTGATAAAAATAAATTGTGCATAAAATTTTGATGAACAGATTTCATTTTATTTCAAATTGTTATAAAACCATATAACAAAATTAATAGAATAAACCTTATCAAACTCAAGCTTCATATTTCAATGCTTTGAAAATTATCTAGTTTTTGTATATTCCTTAATTAAATTAACCAAATATTTCTAATTTTTTCCCTTTGAATAGATACTTTTAAGCAAGTTATTTCAACTTTTGGAAGAATTGATTTAGTTGTAAACAATGCTGGATTAGTTGATGAACATGACTGGAAGAAAATGATTGATATAAACTTTGTAAGTTTATTCAAACATGACAATTTATTTCAAACAGTGATCAATTCACTAACATTAAATGTAAAATGTATTTTATATGGATTTAATTACTTATAAAATTCAAGACTTTCAAATATATTGGCTTAAAATTTGTATTGCAATATAGATTAAATTTAATGATTATGAATGGTTCTTATAGTAATTAATATTAGTATTTTTATTTATATTTGTTAAATAAACTTTTTTCAGATTGGAGTTATAAATGGAATTCAGCTTGCATTTCACTATATGAATGTAAGTTTAGGTGGATGCGGAGGCTTTGTTATTAATACAGGATCAAATTCAGGTATTAATTTTTAGTAATGTTATTACCACAAACATGTTGGTAGGAATGGTACTTACATATTTTCACAACCTATGGGTGACATTATATGAAACAAAGTGCATGGATACCAATTCAGCACATATGACACATAGGAACTCATGGATGCCAACTTCGCAAGTTACTACTAGATTTGGCAATTGTTGTGATAATACGTAATTACCATAGGAATCACCTTAGAGTTGTTATTGTTACTAATGTCTACCAATCTATGGTGTCAGGTCGAGGACCATGAAATTCATTGGGACAAGAGGCTAAATTACCTGTCATTTTGGTTGTAGCTTTGAGACATTTTGCGGGTGATGGTATATTTTGGCTCTGTGTTCCACCCAAATTTTGGGGGAGAACCCTTGGGGGGGGATCTCCAGAGTATGGACAATATTCTGATAACCCAATGTTGGTGTTTAGTTAGTCTGGAAGCTTAGTTTGGGTGCTTTAAACTGTATCATCATTCTTGTGATCATTTTCAATAATTTTTTTCCTTTCATCTTTTTTGGTATAATTTGAATTTCTAAAAATAAAGATTTAAAATTAGATGGGAATCCATAACACTGAGGAATTTAATCGGATAGTTTGGAAATAGACAGCAAGAAAATACTAGCTTTGAGCTTAAAATTGCTAATTGAACTTGTAATTTTTTAAATTCAAGTATTAATTTCCACACATGTCAAATCAGAAGAATGATTTGTAAACAAAATAGCAAAAGAAGCACAGGGGAGCAACAAGTTATATCTTTGTATGGTTCAAAGGTCAAGAAACTAGAGGAAGCAGTTACTTTTGGATATATTCGTATTATCATGAAATTTTACCTACTCCCGTCCCCCTCCACATAAACAAAAAATTTCAACATCATCTTTAAAAATTATTTTTTAAAAAAATGCTAGTAAAAAAAGTATGTGAAACTTAATAAACTACCTCTGTATGAGCATATATGTATGTAATTTATAACTTTTTGCTTTGTAAATTGTCATTCTTTTCCTTTAAGAAGTTAGCAAACTTCATTAATATAGTAACAATAAATACACAAGTATATATATATCAAGTTTTTTAGTACATAAAAAAGTCAATATCCATCAAGTTACAACATAAATTTTAGAAATTAACGTTCTGCAGTTGATCATAAAATTTTATGTACCCCTTGAATTATTTTTTAAAAAATTATTCATTTGAAACAGAATTATCCAAAATTTCTTCTTTTAATTTTAAGTCATTTGTGTGCATCCTAAATGTTTTTTTTAAAATGGTTTCTTATATATTTCAATTTTTAATTTCTGTGTGTACTTGTTTTGAAATTTATTTCTAGTGTTTTTATTGTAAAATCATTCTTATATTCTTATTATGAAGTTATTAGCGTTTTTCTGTCTAACACTATTCATTTCTTTTTTTTTTTTTTTTCTTAAAGGTATCTGTGTAGATAAGATAGGACAAAGTGATATGTTAATTTTCAAATATAAACACAGTATACCAATGTATTTGAATAATGTATGATGTAATTTGATACATGAATTTTTCAATGCATATATATTGTAAAAAAAATTCTATAAAGGAACTAAAATGAATTATAAAAAAAGATAGTATAAAAAAAAATTCGATAAGTTTTATTTTTACTTTATAAATATTTAAATATTATTTATGCAACATTTTTTTTTATAAAATGCAGCTGTTAAGTTTTTTTAAAATTTATAATTCTTTAACATGTACTTGTGCATATGTATTATTTTATTCTTAAATAATCATTAAAATATGTGGATGCTCAAACATCCTTCTATGTGTGTGTGGGGGGAGCTCCAGCTCAAGTGTCATTCTCATCACTTGACCATGGTTCAAAATTATAAGGTCCATCACCAATAGCCCTCATGCAACTTAATAGTGCAACATTAATGTATCTCTCACTAACTAAAAGTTTATTCTCTTAAAATTTACTTCATTTATGAATCAAATAAGGAAGATTATATGTATATAAAATTACGTATTAAAATTTCTTTTTTTATTATAGATGTTCATTGATTCAATTTAATTAGATATTTATTATCCTGTTTTTACCAAGTTGAATAGAAGTTATTAACATTTATGCTAAGAGTAAGACTGCAATTTCAACTTGCAACATAAATGTATCAAACATTAGTTTTTTCTTTCTGAAAGTATGCACTTGTGACCTCCATTTAAAGGTGTATCCTGTTGTTTCAATATTGAAACATCAGTGATACATTTTGTGCAATATTTCAGATTTTAAATCTGGTTTTGGTTAATAGACAAGGATTAGTTTTCCCTCTTAATTTCATATATTTGTGCAGAGTTTGTGAATTGTATCTCCCACTCTTATTGTTCTTTATCATTAGGAGATATATTTTTTGGGAATACTCAGAAAATTTTACAAAACATATGATTCTGATTCTGAAAATTATTTTTTTCATTTTGAAGATAGTTCTAGTGATAAAATGATTGTTTATCAGACTTTCTCTTGGTAACAAATCAAGAGAGTACTTACTAATCATCCAAAATATTACTTACAAAATGTTTCAGAATAAATAAATAAATATTGTATAAAATTTTATGCCCAATTATTGCATAAATCTTTGAGGAATGCATGAAAAATTTCCAAAAAGAATATCTCAGTGAAAAAGATATAAATTTCTGGAATTTCTTGAATAGATGATTGTAAAGTATTTAAATCGAAAATCAGTCCCAAATTTTTAAATTGAGAATTCATCATTTTGCAATTCACATACCTTTTAATAATATAAAAAAGAGCCTTTCAGACTGTTTGTTGTTTGCTGTTAAAAAAAAAATTAAAACTCAAAACAAAATTATCAGAACAAACTTTGGTGCAAAAAATATGGAATATAGAATTTTGCACTGAACCTTCTTTGAAGTTTGCCATACTAAATGTAATTCATAACATATCTTATGTAAATATGTATTACATATTTTAATCAATATTTATATTTATTCACATTTTGTTTTCAAAACAAATGAATATAATTATAATTTAGTTTCATCTACATTTCATTTTTCCAAACTTGAGGTATTGCCATCAATATCAATACTTAGACAAAATCTTTGTTTCAAAAATCTGCTGCATTTTTGAGCTAAATATATGAAGATTTCAAGTATATAATGAAAACGCATGCAATTTTTTAAACAGTTTTGTTAAAAAAATTGAGCAGAGGATTAAGAGAAATGTGTGTGTGTGTGTGGGAAAGGAAACTGATTAATTATTTAAAATAGTACAAGAATTTTTCAGAGAAAGTTTTTTGGAATTATTGAACATAGGGCACATTATTAATTTAATTATGGCATGATTGCAATAATAAATGAAATCACAGTAAATTCATGATTTTTCTAGAAAAAAAATCAATGTTTTTCATTTTGCAAATGATTTTTATTTTTCTTAAATCTTGCCTTTGGTGTTTTTTTGCTCTGCTCATTCATTAAATAATTCTCTTTTCTTAATTATTGGCAAACTATTTATTTTCATTTTTAAATTATTAGGTTTTGAACCTTTTCCATTGGCACCGGTATATTCTGGATGTAAACATGCTATAAATGGCTTGACTAAAAGCTATGGGGTAAGTATTTTGAGATGAAATATGGCTAATATTTTTAATTGATATAATCAATTCAAGTTCTAAATTGTTTTTTTTTTTAATTATATTACCTTTTTTACTATCAATGTTTGAAACAATACAAGAGCCTACTATTTAATGATTTACATATCATTATGTATTTTTTGGGTGTCCAAAGCTGACATATTGCATTATATGGCTATATATATATATATATATACAGTGGGCCACAAAAGTGTTCGTACCTTTGCAATTTCCAATACAATTTAGTGTTTTCGACTAGTAAAAATTAATATATCAGAGTTGAAATTTTTTTATGATATTTGCAAATTGTTCTTAATGGAATGACATAATCAATTTTTTACGAATAGTATAACTATTATTTTTAAAAATTAATAATCAAAAAGCTACTAAAAAATTACGCCACAAAAGTCTTTGTACACTTAACAAAAATCTCAACATAGCTTCAAATATTGTATTTTTTTTTCAATTTGGTACTTAGTAGGATATCTTTTAGTGTCCACAAAAACTTTTAAACGTCTTGGTATAGATTTAATCAGTTTTTATAAATTCTGAATCGATTTTCCTCCATACTTCTGTGATTATTGTTTTTACTTCCTATTATGTGTTTATATGTCATGTTTTCTTTTTTTAAAAAAACAAATTCTCCCCAAATATGTCCTACTAGGCTAAATAGAGTAATTGAGAGGTGTTTTCATATTTTTGGGGCAGTTATAGAGGCACCAGTGGTGTACATTGAGACCAGTGTACTTGGCATCATTATCCTGTTAAAAAATGAAGTCGTCTCCAATGTCGAAATTTTAGGAGGGTAATTTAAAACTTTGTTTAAAAAATATTTAAATAGAGATCATGCTTCATAATACCATAAAAAAATAACAAATCACCTGATTCTGAAGCCGATTTATACCCCCGAGCAGGTACACTTCAACCTCCATGGTTCATTGATTCTAGGGATTAAGTTTCAGAAAATTCAAAATTGACAGCAAATTGATTGGGATGACAGAAAATTCAACATTTTTAGTTCTGATGGGCGCATAATAGTTTGTAAATGATAAAATGAAGAATTTTATCCCATGAATTTATGTGGAACAAGAACTCCTCCATCTCCATGCTTCAGCATGAAGGTGGAGGTGTTCTTGTGTGGGGGTGTAAATCGGCCTCAGAATTAGATAATTTGGTATTTTTTGATGGTATTGTGAATCATGAGCTCTATTTAAATATTTTACAGAGAAGTTTTAAATTATGCACCCTAAATTTGGATACTGAAGATGGCTTCATTTTTTAATAGGATAATGACGCCAAGCACACTGCTCTCAATGTATGCTGTTGATGCCTCTATAACTGTCCCCAAAATTGGATAACACCTCTCAATCACTTTATTTAGCCTAGTAGAACATATTTGGAGAAAAAAAATTAAAAAAAAAAGAAAACATGACATATATAAACACATAATAGGAAGTAAAAACAATAATCACAGAAGTATGGAGGAAAATCAATGCAGAATTTACAAAAAAAACTGATTAAATCTATACCAAGACGCTTAAAAGTTGTTGTGGTCACTACAAGATATTCTACTAAGTAGTAAATTTAGAAAGAAATACAATACTTAAAGCTATGATGAGATTTTTGTTAAGTGTACGAAGACTTTTGTGGTGTAATGTTTTAGTAGTTTTTTTATTATTAATTTTTAAAAATAATAGTTATACTATTCTTAAAAAATTGATTATGTCATTCCATTAAGAACAAGTTGCATATATCACAAAAACATTACAATTCCGATATATTAATTTTTATTAGTTGAAAACTTTAAAATTTAATTGGAAATTGCAAGTGTACAAACACTTTTGTGGCCCACTTTATATAAATATGCATATATTTAAGATATTTATAATAAAATTTTTTGTTTTGCCTACCAGTTGCATTATTACTGTATTTTTAGGCACATATTATATTAAAATATTTCATATAGCATTTAATTTTTAAGAAATATGTTATATCTGTATTAATTCTTTTATGTTTTTATCAATTTTTTTTTTAAAAAATTACGTTTTAAAGTGAATACTTAAAATAATCTATCATATTTTATTTATTTTCTTAAATTTCACTTTTATTTATATGAAATATTATGTACATTATTTACAAACTTTTTTTGCTCTACTAGTAAGTTAAGCTTTTCACTTTTTATTGGTGATAAGTAGTTGTTTAAAATAATTTATGTGGTAAAATTTTCGTTGAATTTTTTCATTCATAAGGATTAGAGAAGATGGATTAATTTTTCATTTATGAATTTCAATTTTTCCCCTCACTTGTAAAAAGTGTAGTTTTTTTTGTGTGGTATTAATTTATGAAATTGGAGAAATTTTAATTTTTCTTTTTAGTAAATAATTTTATTTACTGTAATGATGTTTTTGAATCATACTTTAGATAGTGTATTATTGGTTTTTATTAAATGAAACTTTAATTATTTCATTATGTAATATATGGCAATTTATTCTTAATTTTATCAAGTTATTTTTTTTAATGTATGTTATTTATTGGGCATGCATGTATAAATGAAATTTTAAAAAATTTGTATTTTTCACATGTAGTTTCACTTATTCATAATAATTCTTTGAAATTTTGTACAAAACTTTTCAAATAAGAAAACTAAAACTTAGGAGGAGTCTGCAATCCTAATTTATATTTTAACTTTTTTTTTAATTTAAAAATTTGATTTTTAAAAAATTTGATTTGTATTATTTCCATCTTTACCCTCAGTTACGATTGTGGTTAATTTTTTCTTCATATAGATCCTCCAATTATAATATTGTGCAGTTTCTATACAGATCCATTTTGACAAATTACTTAAAATTATAAGCAATGTATCCGTTAAAATTTTGAATTTATGTCGACTTGAATGTTTCAATATGAAGAATTTTCAGTTAATCTTTTTCATAATTTTATTTTGTGTATCACAAGCATAATATTTAAAATATTTTCTGGGAATTCTGAGCATCTTATAGTTTGTATTAACATGTAATATATAAGGATTACAAATGGGAAATTGATGCGTAATTTTCAAAACTCAAGTAATTGTAGTATGTACGACTACTGCATTGGTGATCAAAAGAAAAGAAAATATCGAATCATTTCTGAAATAATTTCATTGATTTATAAGTGAAACTAATACAGTGAATTTCTTAGAAATTACACATGTATTTATTGAAAATATTGTCCTTTGCCTTGTGCAGCTATTTTTATTATGTTCATAGAATCAACTATGTTTCTATAGTCTTTTATGTAAGAATTATAAATATTTTTGCTTAATTGCAGAAGTAAAATTTCATTAAATCAATATAAAGAAGAGTTGTTTCTGTTTGTTTGCTTGCTTTTATTTTTATTATTTTTAGAAATTATAGGATTTTATAAATTCTGCATCAAGATTAACCAAGATATTTTTGCAGTGTTTGATAACATAGGACATTTTCTGAAGTAATTAGAGAAAAAAAATCAATAATAAATCTGAAATTTTAATTTTGTGTTGACATTTTCCAACAGGATTTGGGGAGGGGGGTATGTTTCTAATTGAATTAAATAAATATGACATAAAAGAAAATATTTCATAATTTTGAAATATATAGTTATTTATAACAACGAATTATGAAATTTTTCTGAGCACTCTCTAAAGCTTAACTTTGAGGTGCAGCCATTTGATGTGTTCTCTTGAATTGGTCATTACTGTGACCGTCTAAATTAAATTTTAGAGATAATTGAGAGAAATCTGCAACTTATTACTTTTTTGAAAAGGTTATGGAAAATTATGTGTTTACTGTTTGTTGGTTGACTCTGATTTTTGTAAGGAAATTGATGATTTGACTAATAGTAATAAAATATGTGTTTTTAACTTTTCCTTTTTGAAAATATTGCAGACTAATTTTCACTTCAGAAGAACTGGAATCAAAGTTAATGCAATTTGTCCAGGTCCTGTAGACACTTCTCTGTTTCATACTTTTCCTGATATGTGCATTGATAAAGAATATGCTGAGACACATAACAAAAATGTGAAATATATTAAGTAAGATATTTGGATATTTTTTAAATTTTTCGTTCTTCCTTTCCATTATTTTCTATTTTTTATGATTATCGTTTTCTGAAAGTGTCATGATTTATTACACAGTAAGCTATTTATATACCGTATTTTCCTGTATATAATCCGCGGATTATGTGTTTAAAAAGTTTCAAATTTCGTTGTGCGGATTATACGCCGCCGCGGATTATCTGAGAAAAAACATTCTCCATCAGAAAAGTTAACAAAGTTTTGAAAGAAATGCTGTTTATGTTTTATAAAATAAATAATAGATGGCGCTTTCACGACTCGGCTGACGTATTACGGCCATAATTAGTTTTTGTCCAATTACTTTCAAGAACGAATTCGGTTCCTCGGAAGGAAATAGCAGTTACAAGTCGCTGGCGTCATTTACAACTTTGTCTTGACTACAGGTGTTGCATCCTTTGAAAGTTTTTATCATGATGAAGCGTAAGCGTGTTAGCTATACTGCAGACTTCAAATTAAACGCTGTAGAGAAGGCTAACGAAGTCGGAAATCGAGAAGCTGCACGATTTTTCAACGTTGACGAATCGAATATTCGTTTGTGGAGAAGGAACAAGACTAACTTCGAAAATTGCGATAGACGTAAAAGGACCGATCGTCGTGGAAAACCTCACTGGCCAGAATTAGAAGCAGAAATACATAAATGGATTTTAAAAGAAAGGGACGATGGGAAAGCTGTCTCGACAGTTAGCATCAGAATGAAAGCCCGAGTTATTGCACGCGAAATGAATATTGTTAACTTCTCTGGTGGGCCCACGTGGTGTTACCGGTTTATGAAGAGAAACAATTTAGTCGTTCAACGGTCGGACAGAAATTACCTGATGACTGGGAAAAACAATCTGACGACTTTTTGACATTTTGCAAGCAAATTATTGTTGAAAATAATTTTACAGAGGATTTGATTTTTAATATATATGAACGAAGTTCCATTATCATTTGATATTCCACCTACCAGGACCGTCGACGTTCAAGGAGCAAGTAGTATTCCTATAAATACTACTGGAAATGAAAGAACGTCATTTACTGTAGTTTTATGCTGTGCTGCAAATGGTTTGAAATTGCCGCCGATGTTAATTTTTAAAAGAAAAACGCTCCCAAAAGAAAACTTTCCTAAATGTGGGGAAATTCGTGCGAATGAAAATGGCTGGATGAATGAGCAAATCATGTTGTCATGGCTGCAGACTATCTGGAGAAAACGCAAAAATTCTTTTTTTCGTCCAAAGGCATTTTTAATTATGGACTCTATGAAATCACATGTTAGTGAAAACGTTAAAAATGCTCTCAAGTCCGCATCGGCAAAAATTGCCATAATACCTGGAGGACTGACAAAAAATTGCAGCCTTTAGACGTCGGTATTAATAGATCGTTCAAATCCAAAGTTAGAAAGTTATGGGAACAGTGGATGTCCGATGGAGAAAAAAACTATACAAAAACGGGAAAATTGAAGTGGGCGTCATATGAAAATGTCTCCCGCTGGGTCCTGAAAGCATGGAATGACGTCGCTGAAACTACAGTAAAGAACGCTTTCCGAAAATGTAATATTATTGTCAAAAATGACTCTGACGATGAAGAGTCTTTACTATCGAGTGACTCGGATGTGTTACGCGAAGATTTGATAAATTTATTCATTTCCGAATCTGATGAATCAGAGTTTGAAGGCTTTTTTAACTGTTAATAAATTTTTTCATTATTCAAGATATTTTTATTTTGAAAGTGTATATAAGTGTAAAAGGGGGATCTTAATTTTTAAAAAAAATTTCCGCGTGCAATGTTTTGCTTAACTTAAAACATAGATGGCAGTAGCAGAGAATTTTTTTGTTTTATTGAGATTATCGTACAAAATATATTATGAAATATATTATTTAAATAGATGTGTTTTATTATAAATGTTGTCCTCTGAACAATTTCTTCTATTTTTAATTATATTTTTTATTTTATGTGTCTCCTTATCGGAAATTTATATTTTTTGGATTATTCGCCGCCAAAACTGCCGTGGATTATACGATTTTTTTTTTTTTTTTTACTCGAAAAAAGTGCTCTGCGGATAATACGCCGCTGCAGATTATATACAGGAAAATAGGTAATTAAATTGTATGCAGTGAAGAATATTTCAAAGTATAGTTCATTTAATTTCTAAAAATTTAGAAATTATTATTAAAGTATTAATCATAGCCATATTAAAATAAGATATTATGTATTTATACAGGACCCTATGATGCTATATATTTGTTGATTATGGAGGTACATTTTTTAGAATAGTTTAGCTGTGAAAATCAGATATTTCAGCTATTTATTTTATGTGCTGAAATAAATTATTGATAAAGCTAAAAAAAATTTCTGCATTGTTTTCGTCTAGGATGCTGACAAGAAAGTGAAATTGGTGAAACATTAGTTGTACATCTAAAGCTTATATGTTGTTGTTGTTCTCGTGTCCATGAATAAATGCTGTAGATATCACTAAATTCTGTCGAAAGTCTTGATCACTGCCTCTGCTATTCTGGGAGCATCAGGGCTGTACAGGAGTTCCCGCAAAGAGTCCCTCAGAGGGACCATTCCCATTTTTAGTAATTTTGTTGCGACAGTTGGGCATTCCAAGATGTGATTGGGCGTGAGTTGAAGATCTGGGCAGTGTTTGCATTGAACATATGATCTTTTCTTGTCTGGGTGAATCTTCATACCCTTAAGGTGTTCAGTTCTCAATCTGGCAATTGTGGATGTTATAATTCGGGGACAGTCAAATTCCGTAACTAGGGTTTTTTTAAAAGTGTGATTCATAATTCTATGTTTGGCTACTGCGTTAGCATCATCAAGTGTGATGGTGGTGCACTTATGTTGGATGTCTCTAGCTTCTTTGGCGAGGCTATATATATATATATGCACATTCATTACCCTCAATGTTGACATGTGCGGGTATCCATTTCAGGATACAGGATTTTCTTTTGTTGTGCAGCTGTTCTAGAAGGGTAATAATATCACAGGAGATGTTGGTCTCTCCGTTTCTTATGGCTTCTATAGCTGATTTAGAATATGAGAAGATTACTAATCCTTCTGTAGAATTAATAACATGTGGGTCTTGTTGGTATAATATAAGGGCCTCTCTAATTGCCATGAGTTCACTTGTGAAGTTTGAGGCGATTATGCCTGTATTAATTTTGTGTTTGTAGTTATTACCATCTGGGAGGAGGAGGAGGATTCCGGCACCTCCATTGCTGAGGGATCTGTCTGAGGAACCATTGGTGTAGGCGATTTTGCAAAGTTATCTTGAGAGAGTATTGCTATCATTTCAAGTCCTTTTTGTCTGAGAGTGACAGGGTCTTCTTTTTTGGAACATGGCTGCAACAATTCCAATTCGAAACAGGTGTTCTTTGGTGGGTTTTTTGGAATGAGGGGGCTCCTGAAGGAACTCCAAGGAGGAATGTTCCATATTGAGTTCTTTTCTGATTTCACTATCAAGTTGGAGAATCGAAGATCTTTTGAGCCTTGTAGAATGCTTCCATTTATCAAAAACTCTTCTAGAGATATGGTCCAAACCATATGAGCGTAGTTTATTAGTGAACTTGATAGTGGCAAGGTTGCGCCTGCTTTCTAGCGGAGGCAGGCCGCATTCTTGTTCAGCCTTTTCATTATTGGTTGATGACACTGCTCCAATAATAATTTTGGCAGCTCTGTGTTGTACAGAATCAAGTTTCCGCTTAACAGAAATAGAGGCCGGAGTCCAAATTGGGGTCGCATATTTTAAAACCGGCCTGATAACAGTGCAGAAAGTGCTTTTTAGGGTTTGAGGTCTTGAGCCCCAAGAAGCTCCGCTTAGTTTTCGAAGAATATTCAGTTTTCCAAGAGCTTTGTTGGCAGTTTATTCGATGTGCTTTGAAAAGTGGAGTTCGGGATCTAAGGTTACTCCAAGATAGGTAGGTAGGTCGACTTTTTTGATTTGAGAGTTTTGTATTTTGATATTAGCATTAAAACTGCTTCTGTGTCGTCTATCGGTAGAGAAGATGCAGTAGTTTGTTTTGTCTGTGTTGATGGTTAATTTAAGATTCTCTGTCCATTCAGCAATACCTTTCAGTGTTGTGTTTAGGGCCTTTTCCGATTCTGTAATGTCATTGTGTGAGTGCCATACAGCAATATCGTCAGCGTAGCAGGCGATATTTGTGTCTGGGTGGATATGATGGTGGATGGTGTTCATAAAGATGAGGAAGAGCAAGGGGCTTAAGACAGAACCTTGTGGAACTCTAGCCCACATTCTGCGAGATTCTGAAAGTGGCCCGTTAAATCTAACAGAAAATTTTCTTCCTCTGAGAAAATCATTTATCCACAATAACGCTTTGCCATTAATTCCGGTGCCTTGAATAGTATGGACCAGTTTTTGACGCCAAACTCTATCAAAGGCTGCTGAGATGTCCAAAATTACTGTTAAAGTTTTCTTGTGATGCTTTTCTTGAAAACCATCAATTATCGACTGGCTCAGGTAGAAGAGCTGGTCGGTAGTACTATGATGGGTTCGGAAAGCTGTTTGATAGAAGTGACATTTTTTTTTCGATGAGCCAGTTCATAAGTCTACGGTGGATAACCCGTTCCATGAGCTTGCAGAGGGTGCTGGTGAGGGGAATTGGCCTATATAGTTTTTGCACTCAGAAGCATTCTTGTTTGGTTTCAGAATTGGAATGACGGTGGAAAGTTTCCAGATTTTGGGCAGTTTGCCAGTAGCCCAAGAAAGGTTAAAAATTTCCAATAGTTCTTTTTTTGCAAGATTTCCGAAGTGTTGGACCATGCGGCCAAAAATAACATCCGGACCAGGGGCTTTGCCGGGATTCATTTTAGCAATGGCAGCTTCTAGCTCTTCCATTGAGAATGGTATTGTGAAGATATTTTTATGGTTATATATTTTTGAGTATTTAATGGTTTTCCTGTAGGTACGCAGCAGTTTCCTGTCAATTGCGTTGAAGGTTAGCTTGCTTTTGTTTTCATAGTGCTTTGCTAGCAGGGAAGCAGTTTCCTTATTTGTGGCTGCATCTCTTCCAGAGGATGATATGATGTCAGTAAAAAGGTCTGCTTTTTGGTGTGTTGATTGATTATTAAGAGTTTTGATAACTTTCCAATGCTGAGATATTTTTTGGGGATCTAAAGTTTCGCAGAATTCAGTCCATTTTTTACGCTTGCAGGAGGAAATCACCTCTTCAACTTCGTGACAAAGGTTCGTGAATCTTATTCTGTTTGTCTCAGTATTATTCTTCTGAAGTTCTGTACACATAGTTTGTCACGTTCGTTAATTAAGTTCTCTATGTTGGTGTCTTTTCAAAACGGGACCCAATCATTTCTTCTTTTGACCCTAGTGATAGAACGTTTTGCAGCTGCATTAATATGCGAAGCAAAGGACTGTAGTCTCTCGTCGAGGGTGTGTGGCGAAGAAAGGGAGCAGAGCGTTTCAAGTTCAGAGGTGAATTTTCCCCAGTTTGCTTTCCGAAAGTTCCAGGATCTTTTGCTTTGGATGGTGCCATCAACTCTTTGGTTTATCGAAGTTATAATAGGGAAATGATCGCTAATAGCACTTTTTAGAATCTTCCATGTCGCTTTACTTGCTGTTTGGTGGTTAATGGCCATGATGTCAAGGGCTGATGTTGTGCCGTTGGTTTTGGAGAGGTAGGTATTTCTCTTGTCATTTTTAGTATGGAGAGATCGTTGTCACAGAGCAGGTCTTCAATCTGTGAGCCTTTCAAGTCTAGGGTCCTGGACCCCCAAGATAGGCTCTTGGCATTTAGGTCTCCTAAAAGAATTTTTGTGTCCGATTTTGTGTCCAAAAGCGTGTTAAGGAGATCTAAGTTGATGTCAGAGTTGTCTTGATGGTAGGCATTAATGATTGTTACTTCCTGCTGCGGTAGGAGTACAGTGATTGCTTGTATTTCCGTGCTGTTCTCATCGTAATCTGTTGTTGGTGGCAGTGTGATTTCTCTAAATTTTATGTCTGCTGATTTAACAAGGAAAGCAAGGCTGCCACCTGGCCGGTCTTTTCTGTCTTTTCGCAGAGTAGTAAAGCCTTTGATTTTCAGCTTCAGATTTGGGTTAAGCTTGGTCTCTTGTAGACACGCAATATGTACCTTATTTACGTTGAGGATCTCAGTGAACTCCTCAATCTTTCTCTGGGTACCATTAATATTCAAATGCAAAATGTTTAGGGTCCTCGTAGCATACTTCTCGCCATAGGCCCGGACTTGAACACGTGGCGCGTCGGCTACCCCGAACGCGGTAACATTATCTGTATCACTCAATATTGCACTATTCCTGGGGGGAAAAAGGTGCCATAGCCTCCAGGAGGTTGACTTCTACCTGTTGGTCCACGGAAGGTGGTATTTTATTTCCCTTCTATACCACCCATTGGAGGCGTTCCCCACCTGGGGACGCGTCCTCTAGGGGTTACAGGCTCCCCCGAGGGTAAAGCTTATATAATATTCTATAAATAAAAATAATTGTTGTAATAGTTTTAAATTTTAATGATTATATTACAAGTTTTAAAAATTGATTTTCTGGGCCATTTTTCTAATTTTAAATATGAATCTGCAAATATTGACTATAACTTAATTGATTAATTTAAATGTAAAACAAAATTAAAGTACAAATCTAAGGAAAATATTTTCACTCAAGGTTCATTTGTTGATTGTTTTATTAATGTGTGTCAGAATTATATTAATTAATAATTTGAGGAGGTATCGGGGAAAAAATCGAATTGAAAACTATATTCTTTTTGATCAAAATATATTTACATTTTTTTTTATTCTTAATTTTATCAATTCAATTGCTGTGTAAATTTTTTTAAAAAAATACTTCCCTCTATTTAGTTAATATCTTCTAAATAAAGTATTTGTATGAAAAAAACTAAAGAAAACTAAGTACTGTTAAATCAATCTCTAAATTTAGAAACCAACATTGATCCCATTACTCTCATCATCTGTGATTGATTATATAATGGAATTGTAATATCTCCTGCACATAATCTTTACTCAGTTTAATTTTTCTTGTGATCTCTGCTTCCTGGCTCATTTTGAGAAGAAATTTATGCTGAAAAATTAGAAAATACAGATTACTTCAGTTTGTAATATATTTGGCATAACTTTGGAACTGAACGTGAATTTGCTGGCAGAAGTAAAAGTGAGAAAACCAAATAAAGTCATACAAACAACATAACATAATATAATAAAAGCAAATCTTGGAAAGTATCTTGTACTTTTAATATGTTTAATTTAATCAATGGATGTTATCATGGATGTCATTAAACAACTTCTACAGCATATTACAGTTATAAATTTAAATAAATTATAATTTTTAAAAAAACTAAAAAACATGCTTTTATAGTGAATCGATCTAAAAAGTAAAAAAAAATCATTCTTCATATAAGAATTAGTTTTTTACTTTTTAGTTTGATTCACTAGAAAAGCGTGTTTTTTATTTTTTAAAAATATAATTTATTTTTTAGTTCCATTTACAATAAAAGCATGGGGTTTTTTTTAGTTTTTTAAAATATCATTTATTTGTTGTTGAAATTATCCTTGGATTTGATTTATGGAGCTGGAATGAGTCTTGCTCTTCAATGGATATTAATTAACGGATCTGAAGGGTATTTATTCTCTCCATTTACAGGGCCTCAGATGAGTCCCATATCATTATATTTCAAACATTCTGTCTCTATAGATACAGGTCTAACTAATGAAAGTGTGTTAAGAAGAAATATTAAACGTCAAGCGTATTACCTCCTTTTTAATGTATTTCTATAATGTTAATTCGTATCATCACTTCTAAACATATTGTACTTTATCAAAATAAAAAAAAAATTTAGCAGTTAGAACATAAATTTATCTTCTTTTAAATGTATTGCTTTATAAAAATAAAAAAATATTTAGCAGTTAGAACATAAATTTATTCACATGCAGGATTCTTTTTTTTATTTTCATTTTCAGAAAAACTCGACTTATATCATGGTAAGAAAGAACATAAAGAACACTTTTTTTTGTTTTATTTGCACTTTTGGGGTTTTAGGGTTGCACTTTAATCTTTTAGACACTAAATGTGGAATTAGTCATCAAATCTGAAAAGGGTTTATGCAATAAGTTACCAATTCTGGACATGTGGAATATGGAATAATTCACCAAATCTATAAATCATATACCTGTCCTGATCAGGGCAATGGAACAAAATTATGAAATTATTGTGTTGTCATCGGTCCTTGACAGGTGTACAAAATTTCAAATTCATCCGACCTTTTTAAGTACCGTATTTTCCTGTATATAATCCGCGGATTATGTGTTAAAAAAGTTTCAAATTTCGTTGTGCGGATTATACGCCGCCGCGGATTATCTGAGAAAAAACATTCTCCATCAGAAAAGTTAACAAAGTTTTGAAAGAAATGCTGTTTATGTTTTATAAAATAAATAATAGATGGCGCTTTCACGACTCGGCTGACGTATTACGGCCATAATTAGTGTTTGTCCAATTACTTTCAATAACGAATTAGGTTCCTCGGAAGGAAATAGCAGTTACAAGTCGCTGGCGTCATTTACAACTTTGTCTTGACTAGAGGTGTTGCATCCTTTGAAAGTTTTTTTTATCATGATGAAGCGTGTTAGCTATACTGCAGACTTCAAATTAAACGCTGTAGAGAAGTCGGAATCGAGAAGCTGCAAGATTTTTCAACGTTGACGAATCGAATATTCGTTTGTGGAGAAGGAACAAAACTTCGAAAATTGCGATAGACGTAAAAGGGCCGATCGTCGTGGAAAACCTCACTGGCCAGAATTAGTGGCAGAAATAAATAAATGGATTTTAAAAGAAAGGGACGATGGGAAAGCTGTCTCGACAGTTAGCATCAGAATGAAAGCCCGAGTGTTATTGCACGCGAAATGGTCGTTCAACGGTCGGACAGAAATTACTTGATGACTGGGAAAAACAATTGGACGACTTTTTGACATTTTGCAAGCAAATTATTGTTAAAAATAATTTTACAGAGGATTTGATTTATATATATATATATATATATATATATATATATATATATATATATATATATATATATATATATATATATATAATATGGACGAAGTTCCATTATCATTTGATATTCCACCAACCAGACCGTCGACGTTCAAGGAGCAAGATTATTCGCCGCCAAAACTACTGCGGATTATACGATGTTTTTTTTTTTTACTCGAAAAAAAGGGCTCTGCGGATAATACGCCGCTGCGGATTATATACAGGAAAATACGGTAAGTAAAAATCGAGTTCAAAGATTCCATTACATACAAGTGAAACTTATAAAAGTGTGTTAAAAATGGTTTGAATTCAGCATTTTCCCCGTAAAATATTATGAATTGAGAAAAAATATATTAAAATAACAGGTTTATGTATTTTTATTTTTTTCATTGTTAAATGGAAATATATTTAGAGTTAAGAATTATATGTTAGTTATGAATTTATTTATGAAATAGGCTTAGTTATACTATTTGAAAAATAATACTTTTCAATAAACAGTTTAATTAAACATCAGAAATAAAAAAAATTGATTGAATGACAACTTTTCTTTTTTAAATTTTGTATCAGATATTAGTCTCTTTTTTTTTCTTTTATCCTCCAAGTTTTTACATTCATCATTTCTTTTCATTTTTTAAAAACTTTTTTTCCAACACTCTATATTGATTGTACATATTTTTTTTCTCAAGTTTAGATTTATGATTAGTGTTTGAAGAATTTGAGTTAGATAGAAATCCAATGTGAATATCATTCATGCTATGGAATTTAATTTGTTAGTTATAATCAGGAAACAGATTTGAACTTTCTCACAATTATAGTATTATGTACTTAATCAGATTTTTAAAAAAATGTATAAGCTAATGCATAGTTGTTTTTTTTTTTTTGCAAAAATATTAAAAAAAATTTTCAGTTATTTATGGAATAATTGATTTTTCACATGTAAATATCTAATATGTTACTATTACCTTTAAAGTGTAGAATTTTTAATTATTTTACATTTGTTTGCTATTTTAGTGTTTTTTCATCTTTATCTAAAAAAATTTTCAAAAAAATATATTGATTATAAATAAGGAAAATGAAGTTATGAAAAAAGTAATTCTTTTTCAGACCAGAAGAAGTGGCCAATGCTTTAATAAGTCTGCTTGAAGGAAAGAGAAATGGAGCTTTATTAAGAGTAGATCAGGATGGAGTGAGATATGAGTAATTATGTACAAATCTGATTTTATTGTAATATCATTTTTCTCACTAAACATCATATTTATCATTTTGTGCCAAATAAAAATGTTGACTAATCATATATTTTATTGCAAGATTTTCTTGTTTTTTTCATGAAAAATATTTTTGCATTTTAAACGTATTTATGTTAAGTAATTCATAAAATATACAAGTATCATGATTCGCTTAGCTCTTTACGGTACACTGATTGTTGTAATTTTTTTTCTCAAAATACAGTAAATTATTGAAACATGCAAAATAATTCATAAAATTTATTTTAATAAACATGAAAGTACTCTGAATTTCCTTAAAAATAGGCATGTCTGCCCTATGTGTAGAACTCTATAAAATGTAAATTATTAGCATTACTATGTGAATATATAAATCATGCCTTTGTACCAACTACAAAATAAATAAAAGGAGCAAAAGGCTGTTTTCATGTACTGGAATCAGAGGTGGATTAAGTTGGAGGCCCCTGGGCTCAAGAGTTGATAAACCAAAATTGTGAAATGATTCGCTGACCTTAAATTCTCAAAAAAAGAAAACAAATGTGTTGCTAATAATAGAATGCAATGGTTAAAGAAAAATCATAACTGTATTTAAAAAAATTAAAAACCTTACAAAAGATCTTACAATTTTGCTATACAACTTTACTTCTTGATTTCTCTCAGGCAAATTCATCAAATATTTTTGTGGTATCTTATTTTGTCCAAAACATCATGTGTTCTATGTATAGTATGTTCAAGTTGTTTAATTTGGCCCCTTTCGCATAGTACTTCTTAAATAATTTTAACACGCTTTAAAAATTATAAAGCTCTCTCACCTGACGCATTCAATGCTGGTATTGTTAAAAATAATTTCAAAAGCATCTCTACATTAGTATTTCTCTTGAAACTCGATAATGTTCTAGTGGGATTTCATTGTATTTTTGTTTTCTTTTAAAAGTAGTAGAAATTAATCCAATTCGTATCATCAAAATTAAGAGATTTAATGTTGTCTTCTTACCTTTCCTTTAGTTTGTGTGTGTGTATGGCTTTCTTAATTTCAGATAATAATCTCTTGTCAAAAAATACAGTAAAGTGATCTATAGCAGTTCCATAAATCTCAGCTCTTTGGGATAGTTCTGCTATTGCCATATCGCATATGACATAAAATGAATTCACAATGAAATTTTACCTTCTTTTAAAAATTCATAACCAACTTTATTTTCACCGAATATATTTCTATATATATATATATATGCTGCCTGAGAGCTTGTCCAGCTAACTCTTCAAACGAGAGCCCTGATAAATCAGTTGTTGCTTGTGTTCCATTTTTCCAAATTCCTTTCTGAAATATTGTATATAATTTTCCAGAGATTTCAGTAGACTAAATCCTTTTAAAAATTCACACTTAACTTATTGCCAAGATTTGCTAGTAGTATTTATTCTCTGGAGTTTGGTATTTCAAATCAAGGTCGTTAGGGAAGTTTCATATTTGTCCATGTGTTTCAAAGAGAAGTTTCCTCATTCGTATCAGAAATTTCAAACAGGACAACTTTTATTAACTCTTATCGTTATTAAGACCGAAATTTATCTAGTTTGAGTTAGTTGTCTTTGAACTAGACATATCTTTTGTGATTTAGCTTCATTAGAAATACACAGATGGAAACAAAAATCCCAACACCAAGAAGGAATTGTGCTGTATAAAGGAAATTAGGTGGTCGTGTTTATACATCTGAAAGATGACTTCGATTCAAATTCCGCGTTAGGTGCATAAATTTGGTGCTACTTCCATCACTTTGAGGATGTGAGTCAAGTATACTTAAAAAAAAAAGTGCTATAAAGTTCGTGAATGTTATCAATCGTTGAGATTTGATGTTAGTCCAGAATGACTTTAAAAAGACGAAAAAGCCATTGAAAAGAGCTCGCTGAGTTTGAACGAGTAAGTATAATAGAACTAGAAAAAAAGTGAAATTTCTTTCCAAAATGTTGCATAAAGAGTTGGTAGGAATGTATCCACTGTGCCTGCCTTTTGGCAGCTGTGATCCCGCAAAGGCTCAAGAAAACTATGGTCCAACCACAGTTGGGTCACCACTGACAAAAAAGATCTCCGTATTCACCACAGGGCTGGGGCACATCGTAGTGCATATACAGCAGAAATTACAGGGTTGTTTTTTGGTACCAGAGTGACACTGTAACAAATCAATCGTTTCCGAAATAGTTCCCAGCCAGACACCCTGTAGCGTTCATACTATTAGCCCCAAATCACGATATCTGAGACTTCAGTGATGTCACGCTAGATGTCATTGAAGAGCGGAGTGACGATGTGTTGTGTTCGCCGATCAAAGCTGATTCTGTCTTGGTGCCAGTGATGGCTATATAGTGATCAGAAGAAGGCCAGGTCAGCGCATGCAAACAACCTTTTTTCGGCCTAGACACACTAGGCGTGTTCCTAGAGTTATGGTCTGGCGCGAGCAACTCTCTTTGATTACAGGAGCACTCTCGAGGTGAATTCCCACATCCTGAGTGCAAACTTGTACGTCAGTCTGAGGATTCAAACTGTTGCACATAAACAAAATTCAAGGTGCATTCTCAAACAGGATAACGTGCACCCTTATACTCAGTTGTCTCAGTTGTATGCTCTATAGAATATCAACGTGTTACCTTGGCCTGCTAGATCACCAGATCCTACTTCATTCGAACACGAATGAGACATCATTGGCCGGCAACGAAAGCGTCATCCACACCCAAAATTAAACAATCTTATATTGAACTACCAAGAGCAACAGGTATACAATTCTATCGTACAAACTGATATTCGGTGCTTGTACGATACATTGTTTGCACGATTGCATTTAAAATTCTGACATTGAAACGGCTTTTCTAGCGCTTATTGTGTTCTTGAAACTTTAATCAATTAAACATGTTACCAAGACAAATGTATTGCAGAAGTTTCATTTGTCTACAATAATTTTTTTCTTCGTGTAGGGATTTTTTTCTTCATCAGTGTAAGATGTATCCAAGGGTAACTGAACACAGCTGTGAACTAAAGAAGAACTTGTCTGACTTGAATTGTGTGCGTTTGTTCGAAATAAAAGTTGTGCAAAAAGAGAAAAAAATGCATATGAAAATTTTTTACAGATTGCAACAACACAGATATACGGAAGAAAGATGGTTGTGCCTGCTGCACGAATCAAATCTGTGGAAATCAGTGGTGTAACGTACACCCTGGCATTCCCCGCATCGCAGGGAGGAGGGGGGCCAGTGGACCCAAAGCCTGACTGACACCAAGTATTTACCCTTTGTAAGATCTTGCTGGGGGCCGAAAAGCTGACTTTGCAGGGGGACCTAATATTCTCAGTTACGCCTCTGGTGGAAATCAATGGGGTTGCAATATTGATTCAAGATCTTTTTGTTGCATGTTGAATTTATAACTGGAATCCATCAAGATTGGGGCCCATGGCGGCCGCTAGGTTCGCCAACCGCTTAATCCGCTCTGTATATAATATTAGTATTTCTTTTAATACATAAACATTTCTGTATGTTAGAAAGTATTTATATCAAATTTTGAATATTTAAAACAAAATTTTGGCTACTGAATTTCGTAAACATATATGAAACACGTAAACAACTATGCTGATCCACATTCGAAAATAAATGTAGATCATCCTTTATATGTGTTTTTACTTAACTTCATTTTACATTCGTATGTGTAACAGTAATATTAATTGTAATGCAGCGCTTCTCAAGCTGTGGACGCGAGCATGTCAAAAATAAAACATTTAAAAAATACATAAGTTTAATTAAAGGAAGCAAAACAAAATAAACCCCAACATTATAAAAAACAAAGTACACATTTGCAATGATATAACTTACTTATAAATGTGTCAGTACTGCACAATGTATTTGATAATTAATTTAGTACATATTTATAAATTAAGAACAGGTTGAATATTAACTAGTGACTAACATCGGTTTATCTTGCAAAGCAGTTTATCAAAGGAAAAGTTTAATATTAGATATTGATACTCTAAGATCATTTTCTATATTTAACCGAGATCTTTATTTTGTCTTCAAAGTCTCCCCATGGGGGGAAAAAATCCGGTTTCTCAAAAGTAGGATGTTGAAAATGGATTATTAGACTTTAGAAAATAATAACTGAAGAAATAAATATTTAATTTAATAAAAATCATTTTACTATGCTTTCCAGTTTAAAAATTAGAAAACAAAAGTAACACACTTATTTTATTACTTGAAAGTAACTTAAAAATATCCATCACTTAAAGGTAACATATACAAAGCTTTTACTACTTATCTTGATCAATTGTACGGGTTGAAATTTAGGTCGCATTGTGGCTTTAGTGTGTGTCCAAGTGCATTGCTTCGGGGGAAGCACTGCATTCGTGTGCTTTGTCATGGGGCTGCTTCAACTCAAAAATAAAGGGTCTTTAAATTGCAATAAAACAACGATGACATGAATTTTTTTTATTCCAAAGATAATCTTGTGGCATTACTTTTTAAATATGATTTCTGGCTTAGGACTGGTTCGGATGTAGTCCAATCTGGACGTCCAATTTTCGATGACTTTTTCCAACATTTGTGGCCGTATATCGGCAATAACACGGCGAATGTTGTCTTCCAAATGGTCAAGCATTTGTGGCTTATCCGCATAGACCAATGACTTTACACAGCCCCACAGAAAATAGTCTAGCGGTGTTGGAGGCCAATTCACAGGTCCAAAACGTGAAATGAGGCGGTCACCAAACGTGTCTTTCAATAAATCCATTGTGGCACGAGCTGTGTGACATGTTGCGCCGTCTTGTTGGAACCACAATTCCTGGACATCATGATTGTTCAATTCAGGAATGAAAAAGTTAGTAATCATGGCTCTATACCGATCACCATTGACTGTAACGTTGCGGCCTTCACCGTTTTTGAAGTACGGACCATTGATTCCACCAGCCCATAAAGTGTACCAAACAGTCAGTTTTTCTGGATGTAACGGTGTTTCGCGACATACACTTGTGGATTAGCTTCCCTCCAAATGCGGCAGTTTTGTTTGTTGACGTAGCCATTCAACCAGAAGTGCGCTTCATCGCTAAACAAAATTCGCTTATGAAAATCGGGAACAACGGCAATCTCGTTTTAGGCCCATTCGACGAATCTACGCCTTGCTTGATCATATTTAAAATGTAATGCCACAAGATTATCTTTCGAATAAAAAAAAATCATGTCAATCGAATAATACATCGTTGTTTTATTGCAATTTAAAGTTCTATACCTCTAAAAAACACCCTTTACATGGCTTTGAGGTCATTGTCCTTTTATTGGCTCCAAGACTTTTGGCGTCAGTGTGTTCAAAAACACGATGGGTGAGACATAGTCCGTTTGTGTGTCCATTGAGGAAACCTGTCTGGTTGAGGAGACTGGCGCCTCGGAAGGTGGCAGAAGGAGTCTTTAAAAGAAAATTAGTGTCGATGTGAATTATAGTCCAGGTGCTGGACAAACCTTTGTCGTGAGAGAGTTCGAAAAGAACCAGGGCCATTGTTCGTTCCGCACCAGTAGGGTGCTAATGAGTCCGAGGTGCTGATTGCAAAATTTTGGAGCCCACTAATAAGAGACGGCGAGGTACGTTCCTAGCCCCTGGACTTTAAAAGTTCGATTCGGGGAAAAGAAGAGGAACGACTGAAAATACCTGATCTTGAGAGAGAGAGAGGAGAAAAAAGAACGTTGGTGGTTTCTGATACCCGATCTTGTGGGGCGAGCGCCCTCCGGACAAAGAGTCAGATGTGTTGGGTCAGAAAGACCAACGAATGAGACGGATAACATTTAGTGACGCCATGTTTTGGCAGACCTAGACTGACTCTTAAACTTGACTGTATTTAACATTTTCATGCCGTGTGTATTCTAGATAATTGTTTAGTCCAGAAAATAAAGTTTTATTTTATTTTAACATTAAGCTGTGTGCTTGTAATCGCTACCAGTTCATGACGCCACTGTTCGGATGGGGGAAAATTTTTTATCATCCACCCCATAGGTCTACACTAGCGCTTTTGATTTCCCGGTTTTTTCAATTTCCGGGAATACATCAAAGTTTCAAAAAATTTAAAAACAAGTTATTTTTAATGGCGGTTCTGAGTTCTTGCACTGTCCTGGGAATGGTGGTTTTTTTGTGCAACACGTCTGTCAAGAGCATCCCCCGCATATTAAATAGGATTTTGATAGGGGTACTAAGTAGACCATTGCATACGGAGAATATTTTCACTTTGCAGTGTGTCCGATATCTCAACTCTTCTGTGTGACTGCGAATCATTGTCCATAAACAGAAAGTCTGGACCTACAGCAACCTTAAAACTACGAACATGATCCAGAATAATCTCTCTGCAATACCGTAGCGATGTAACGCTTCCTCGCTCAAAAATGTGAAGCAGTGTTCTGCCATTGTGCATGATACCTGCCCACACTATCACGCCTGGGCCGTACCCATCACGATCACTCAAACTTTTCTGCATAACGTGTTCCACGCTCTCTCCACAGTAATTGGTGGCCAGAATCTCTTGTCACACTGAAACGAGATTCGTCGGCGAACATTACTCTAGGCCAATTTTGGTGATCCCAACCTAGATATTCCGATAATACCTCTCGATGATGAAGTGGGAGGTTTCTGTGTATACAAATCAACTTGACTGAATCGCCGTGAGATGGTTATTGCAGAAAATGTGTACTGGTAGCGCTTGCAAGGTCTGCAGCTACGAAAAGTGTGAGATTTGTGTTCATTTTTGCTACGAGGGCTACATAGCGATCTTCTAAAGATGTGGTGTGTCTACCACCATACCGGGCATGCTTTCCCAAATCATTTCTACTTTCATCGATCTTCTTTAATCGCGAGATGACCCTCTTTGATACACTCATTGCAGCAGCTACAATGATGACACTTTGAATTGCTTCCAGTCGTCCAACTGCTCGTGCACGATCGTAGTCACTCAAATGATGTCTTGCCGACATTTTGCTCTTAATTATTGCTAGAACCAAACGGAATTTCAGAGAAAATAACATTTATAACACCCCGCACAAATTTCGTCAAACATGGAACAGCATGAATTTTTGTATGAATCACGTGCTTGTATGTACTGTTTTTTTATACAGATAACGAGTCCTGGTCTACCACACCCTATGAACTAGAATTTACTTTTATTGGTCAGCTGTCTGAGAAGCAATTTTGCATAAATAACCTGTTCATTAGCAATTGTCAAACAGTGTAAATCCCAAAATTAATACTCTTTCACATATATTCCAAAATTAATTAAAGCACAAAAATTGTTAATGACACTGAAAAAATGTTGCAGTTAAACATTTTGTAAATTAAAAATCTCGGAAAAAATTCACATTGCTAAAATTAATGCTCCTTTACTGACTCACATGGATTTGAAGTCGAAGTTGAATCAATTATTTCTCTGTTACCACTAAGAGATACATATCAATAAATACTTCAGTACTTATTTGCTGCTGAAGTATCCGTCAATTATGTATGTTAAAAATATTAATTATTTTATTTAAGAGATCTTGCTTGTATAAACCATTTTTTGCTTATGAAATTACTATATTATTATCACATAAATATAAATAAATATTAATGTAAGAATCTCACATGAAAGTTTGGTTAAGAAAAAAAATAATAAAAGTTGCAAGATTGTGCTTAAAAATATACTCCCCCAAAATGTTTCGGAGTTCATTCATGCGAAATCGGGGTTACTAACTTGGTGAGTTTGTTTGAAAGTTGGCATTATTGCGATGGTATGTAAGTATCATTCAAAGAACAGCGTTGCCCGAGGAACACCACTTGGAGGTCGGCTACTTTGGTCCCTCGATGCTCCCCTCTTCAGCAATTCCTCAGGGCAGCCCCGGGAGTGTTACGAAACACCCCCTTCTGTCTATAGTATAATCTGTAAAAACAGAAACATTATTTGGGAACAAAAATCATTGATAACATTGAACACATACTAGAAAGGTCGTGGATCCTCTGAAAAAAATTTAGTTTCACAATGAATTATTAAATTAAAGAACTTTGTACTTTTCTGTTTCGCCAGCCCAAGAGAAAAAGTTGCCAAAAATGATACTACCGAATCTAAACTGAATATTCCAGCTGGTAATCTTTTACCTTCCAATTTCCAAACCATGTTATGGTCTTTTCTTATTAGTATCTTTTCATATTACATCAAAAATAGATGAAAAACTAATGATATCTACAATTAAGAACATTTTTTTTATATGTATATTGTGTGTTGTGTTTACAATAAATAGGGCTTCGCGAGATTTGCGTCGGCGCGAAAGGGAAAAGTACCAAAAAACATTTTTCACAATCAAGTTTAAAATACAATGCCTTAATAAACATGTAAAATAAAGATGCATGGAAAAGAAAATAGCTTTTAAACATACTTATCAAAATTATTACAAAAAATTATTAAAGAATTATTTTACAATTATTTGAAAATTTATTAATAAAAATATCGTACTTATGTATTATCGCAACCTATTGACGGAATTATATGAAACGAAGCACATGGAAGCCAATTCAGCTCGTATGACACATAGGAAATGGGAGTTAACAACTTGGCGATATTTGCGATAGTACGTAAGTACTGAAATATCAGTCAAACAAAATCTTTTACAAAAGTTATACTAAACAATTCTGGAAAAGAAAGTTCTTAAAAAATATTTGTCAAAGTGTATCGAAAATAAATCAGAACACATATCCCTAAAAACATTTCTTGAAGAATATTTTGAAGTTAATCACAATAAAATATAGCCACTTAAATAATTTTTCAGTTTACGCTAAAAGAAAAAAAAACTGTTAAAGCATCATATTTTTTTTCCCTTACTGATAGCAAAATTTTCAGAGAAAGTCTATTTTTCATTGAAATTTCAATATCAGCTAATAGTTAACTTTAAAATTCTACACCTGA
Source organism: Trichonephila clavipes (assembly GCA_019973935.1). NCBI lineage: Eukaryota > Metazoa > Arthropoda > Arachnida > Araneae > Nephilidae > Trichonephila > Trichonephila clavipes. Next base: position 39,535 of record BMAU01001203.1, read on the forward strand.
AGTATATCCTCGCTGAAGTAACTACGTCCAAATATGTAGAATAATAACGTAAATAGAATTAAAAAAAACATTAGATGAAGAAAGAAGCAAAATAAGAAGTAATGGGAGAAACGACGTTAAAAACAAAAGACATCACAGACACTTTGGATGCCTGAGGTGTCCTTACCTTTGGAACGAGAGCCCTCATGTTGGGGAAGCGGTTGGCTGAAAGAGAAGGGGGTTCACTTACCTGCACGGAGATGAGGGACCTCATCTTCCGTGGGGGATGGGAAGGAACCAAAGGTGCACTTACCTCAGGGAGGAAAGGGGCGTCCTCCCAGTCCATGGGCTGCACTTCTTGGCGGCGATCTGAAAAGAAAGACTCATAAAAAGCATTAAAATCTGGCATTGTTTCGCCAAATGAAAAGAAAGAAAGTAGCCAAATTAAAATGTTAAGACTTAAGCCTAACGCTACAGTAAAGTAAAAAAACTAAACACAAAGACTAAGCTATTCAATAAGATTAATATATAAAAGAAAGAAAAAAATAAACTTTGAAATACAATAGATTTCAAATCAGCAAATACAAAAAACAAGGTCGCTTTTTGTCAATTAGCATAGAGCAGTTTTATAGCACGTTCAATAGCAGTGAAGTCTCACAGTAAAAGAATTTCCTTCAAATTATCCTATTCTAGGATTTTCAACCAATCAGGATGAAGCGATCAGAAGTGAAAATTGAAGTGCCTAAAATTTAATGCTAAATTATTTTAAATGAATAGCTTGTTATCGTTGTTTTAGCACAGACACAGTGAATATTATATTAATCTTGAAAAATGAAATGTTGCTGATTTAAAAAAAAATGCACATAATCCATTTAATTTTGAATCCATATCCTGAAATTTTTATTTAGCGGATCTGGTTTTTGTTTTCTTAAAATTTAATAAAGAGTATAATTAAAATTGTCATGAATCATTTTATTTGATGTCGCCCAAAATAATTCCATCATACCAACATCATATATAAGAAATGCAATTTTAAACCGATTCATAACTCAGGAACAAGTAATATTTTCATGATAATTAGGCACATCTGAAATTTTTTTTCAATATATCGGCGATTTCTTGAACAGAAATACATATGTTCTAAACAAGAGAAAATTACATTCATAGGTTTGAAGGATATTTTTTTTATTGAAAAAGCTAGTTCTATAATGAATATTGGATGGAGGGGTAAAGGCTCATTCACACCAAGGCGTACTAACATCGAGCGTTAAGCGTCTAGCCAATCAGAGACTTCATTTCGCCCGAGATGAAGTCTCTGATTGGCTAGACGCTCGACGCTGACAGTCTTGGTGTGAATTCAGCTTAAGATTCTAAGATCACCGTAGATTATAACAGAGATGGCGGTGCGGAATGATGAGGGCTCATGTAATTTCGCCAATGTGCAAAATCCGAATGTAGCATGGTGTTAGAGTTATAGATAAAGAAATTGGGTGCCGACTCAGGTGTCGATTTCGTCGTCTAAACAACTCTAGGAAATAAATGAATTATTAAAATGCATATCTCAATATAACGAATCGAAAGAAACATTCGACGAGAATCCATTTTCAACAATGGCATTTTTATGACATATCTTTCCCACAAAACAACTTTTTATGCAATTAATCATTTTTTTCTCCAATATGATGGTTCAATTTTAAATGATAACGGAAATTTTTAAAAATATTTGTAAATACCAGTAGTTGGAGACGGCAAAATCTCTTCCATAGTTCGTGCTAGATTTATAAACAGAGCCGAAATAATCAGCAAATGCATTAGTGATGGCGTTATTATTGCTATAACACATGTTGTTGTAAGAGTTTAATAGGAACCGAAACTTTTTAGCTTCCAATAATGTTATGTTGCTTATCCTCCAAAAAGATGTGACATATTTCAGATCAGTTCCGGAAGGTTGTTTGCAGCCAAAAAATTTGTAATAATAAGGAAATCGGATGTTAACTTTACACTTAAGAAGTCTGCTGTAATCCAGAATGTTATCTAGTGAAACAGGACTGCCCCAGTAGTTTTTACAAGTATGTGGATTTTCTCCCACTATCAAAGGAAAGACATTTCAGGTGGCCCCTTGTTAGTCTAGACAGAGCATTCTGGGAGCCATGGCCACATATAATTTCCTGCATATAGCCTGGGTATGTTCTTGTACACCATTGGTGCGTAGGTCAGTGCTTCTCAAACTTTCAAAACTGGCGCCCCCCTTATACATTAATAATGTACTGAATGCAATAATAATGCACTTTTTTTTACGCTAAAGCAATAATCTTAATTATATACAGTACAAATTCATGACATAAATATTAAATTTTGCATATGTTGCTTTTAAGCAAAAAAAAATATTAAGTAATAGGATAATTATTATGTTTTTTTTTTCCTTTCTCTAATTTTTAAATTGGAATATATTGCAAAATGCGGTGGCTGCTTAGAAAGCAAAATATAGATATCAGCTTTTTTTTTAGAAGGAACTCAGTGGATCAATTTCTAATCATAAGCATTCCTTTGAAAAATTTGCTCTGTAAGACAAGCCCATGGAAGTCGCTAATACTTATTAAACTTGTTCTTAATTTAGCATTAATTAATTAGTTATAAAATACTCTGTGCAGCACTGATACATTAAAAGTATACCAGCTGAAATACCCGCTATTTGCACGATTTCATTTATAAGAAAATAAAACATTATTGATATAATCGCTGAATTTTAAGGAGAGTAAAGCCAAGTGCGCAACAATGTTTACAAAAAAATGTAAAATGATTTTTAAAAACATTGCTCAAATTATAATTAGTTTTAAGCGAACTGTAATTTTAAGCCTCACAGAATTAGCATTTAGAATTGATGTTGAATAATGAACAATAATATAAAATTCCGATGAGAAATAATTGTATTATTTTTAATATTTAAAGTGAAAAAGACTTCAACATGTTTTAAACCTGGAGCAGGCACGCACTCGATACTAATGGTCGAGTGGGGTTATTAAGCCACCCCAATTTCTTTTTTTATAATTATTTTTATAGTACACAATAAAAATCGTAATTCCAGTGAATAATTTAATTAAGAGAAAATATACTCACCCCTACTTTCAAGAACACAGAAAATATTTCGGAAAAAAAAAAAAGTTATCAAACCGGGAACTCAGTCAAAACAAGTACCTCAGGACTGTAAAAAACGTTTGTCACTCCCAAAAAGAGGGAGATATGTGACAAATATATTTTAGATTCACACGTTAAGACTGTCAAACAGGAGGATAGTGTCAGAGCCATTGGTAACAATTAAACAATTTTGCCAGAATTACCGATTTCGTGCACTCTGTGCTCGGCGTGACAACTCGGAATAAAAGTGTATTTATTACAATATGGATGTTCAAAAAAATTATGTAAAACGTTTTTTTTTCATTACGCTTTTTATATATATATATATGTTTGGGAATAACTTATAGAAATAAATCTTGGCCAAGTAATCCTTCAGCTCTCTGTGCTTTTCCAAAAATCATAAAAATATTTTACAAGGAAAAAATCGCAGCAGAAATAGTTTATTTGCAACTTCCCTAAATGAAAAAACAAATACATAAGAGCAGGGACGTAACTAACCGTACAAGTAAGTTCGAAGGTCAAACCGCAGCAGCTACATTCTGCTGCCTACATCTGATGACAAATATATAACAGTGATGAATTTTTTACCTTCCTAAAATTTAGTTTCGATTATGGGTCTGGTTTTGTTTTTCTCATTTTGGTTTGAAAAAAGTAGCTTTATTTTTTTTTTATGACGTAATATCGCAGATATATATAAATTATATCAGTGTAAATGTGTATTTTTTTATTATGTCAGAAAGTATTTTGTTTTACTTCATTCCAGTAAATAAATTTTTTTTAATCTTTTATTTTCGATATGCTCGCGCCCCCCCAGGGGGGCACGCCCCACAGTTTGAGGAACACTGGCGTAGGTCGAAGAGTATTTTATCTCGGAAGTTATTCATTTACATAGTCTTTCGTAAGATTACGCATGTCCAACTTCATTCCATTTGTATAACTCTTGTTTGAGTTTGTAACTTTAATTAAAAAAAATTGCTTCGATTGCCACATTTTTAGATGGCATCTATGTGCATAATCTACTTAGTTGAAAGTAAAGCCTCTTTTATATTAAAGGAATTTCTCTATTAAATCTGCTGAAAATCAATCCCTACGTAATTTTTAGACGGTAGTTGCGTGTTTAGCTTTTAGTTAGATATCATTAATATTATTCCAACATAGTTTTTTACCGTTAAGAGGAGAAAGTGCAAAAAGAAAAAGAGAAAAAAATGTGTCGAAATGAAAGAAAACGGCTGGTGTTTTATCAAAAAGAGAAAAAAACCTCACTACAGCCTCAGCTTTGAATACGTTGTATATTCTATGCTTTGTATTTGCATATTTCTCTTACGTATCTTTATTGTTCCTAAAATTGGTAGCAATCGAGAGAAATCTGAAGTGCACGCCAACTTTGGCGATATTTAAAGTGAATGCCATACGATAAATATATTTTGCTAGCAGGTCGATTTCTCTAAAAATTTAAAAATATCCAACTTCCTATCAATAAATAAAATTGACCAATATGCTTATTAAAGCTTCCCTCCTGTTTACCAAACTGTTTATTAAAAGGGCTGTTATTACACGCACCGCTATTCCCTTTTGGCATATTCTTGCATTGGCGACTTTTAGTTAATTTATACCTAAAACACCACTAGAGATAACAGAAAACGCAGAGTTGAAATCTTGGCGAAATTTTCCGTCACGAATACTATAAGTCCCTAATGTAAAACATTATCACCACTGTTACGTAGAGTTAGAGCTCTACAGCAGCTTATAGTTACTTGCATCTACTTAGTAGCCCGTCAGCCGCTGTCATCAATTCGAAGAACAGTGTTGCCCGTTGGAGGTCGGCTACTTTGGTTCCTCGAGGCTGCCCTCTTCAACGATCGCTGAGGGTAGTCCCGGGAGTGTAACGAAACACCCCCTTCCGTCTATAGAATACTCTGTAAAAAAAATATTACATATTTGGGAACAAAAAGCATTGGTTATATCTAACATTGACGAGAACAGTCGAAAATCCTCTGAAAAAAAAATCATTTATATCATGAGTGCACTTACATATTAACGTCACCACAGTAAAATTAGCAACACACGAATCGTACCTTGAAATCAAAACAACAAAGATTCTAACGTGTTTCATATAAAAAATTACCATTCAGTCAAATTTTGGTGGAAAATGGCTCGATTCGCTTGGCGCCAATTTAGCTGTTTTGACGCTAATACGTAAGTACCCATTGAAGTATTCTTTAAAAGACTTATATCCCATAATCAAGTTTATAATATGCCTTAATAAATATGTAATAAAACAAAAATCTGCGGAAAAGAAATAGCTCTTCAATAAACTTATGCAAAATTATTACAAATATGTTTTGACTTCACAATAGAGACATTTATCGAACATATTCTATTACAAATGCTATATTAAATAATTCTGGAAAAAAAGTTTTTTTAAAAAATATTTGTCAAATTGTATATTAAAAGTAAATTGAAAACACATGTCGCAAAAAATATTTCTTGAAGAATATTTTAAAGTTAGTCACAATCACACACACAAACACATAAACACGCGAAAATATTTTTTTATTCTAAGCTGTTAAAGTATGAATTTTTTTTCTACCTGCTACACATTTTTCATAGAAAGTCTATTTTTAAATGAAATGTCAGTATCAAATGAGAGTTAACTTTAAAATTCGACGCCAAAAGTACATCCTCGCTGAAGTTACTACGTCCAAATATGTAGAATAATAACGTAAATAGAATTTAAAAACTTTAGATAAAGAAAGAAGCAAAACTAGTTTCACAATGAATTATTAAATTAAAGAACTTTGTACTTTTCTGTTTCGCCGGCACAAGAGAAAAAGTTGCCAAAAATGATACTACCGAGTCTAAACTGAATATTCCAGCTGGTAATCTTTTACCTTCCAAATTCCAAACCATGCTGTGGTCTTTTCTTATTAGTATTTTTTCATATAACATCAAAAAGAGATGAAAAACTAATGAGATACAACATTTACTAACATTTTTTTTATGTGTATATTGTGTGTTGTTGCCAATAAAGCGGGCTTCGCGAGATTTGCGTCGGCGCGAAAGGGAAAAGTACCAAAAATATTTTTCATAATCAAGTTAAAAATACAATGCCTTAATAAACATATAAAATAAAGATGCATGGAAAAGAAAATAGCTTTTAGCATATTTATCAAAAGTTATTACAAATAATTATTAAATAATTATTTTACAATTATTTGAAAATTCATTAATAAAAATATGGTACTTATATGTATTATCACAAGCTATTGGCGGCATTATATGAAACGAAGCACATGGAAGCCAATTAACCTCGTATGACACATAGGAAATCGGAGTTGCCAACATGGCGAGTTATCAACTTGGCGATATTTGCGATAGTACGTAAGTACCGAAATATCAGTCAAACAAAATCTTTTACAAAAGTTATACCACTAAAAACATTTCTTGAAGAATATTTTGAAGTTAGTCAGTATAAAATATATATATTACTACGTAAATCATTTTTCAGTCTAAGCTAAAAGAAAAAAAAACTGTTAAAGTATCACATTTTTTTTTTTAGTGATAACAAAATTTTCAGAGAAAGTCTCTTTTTCAATGAAATTTCAATATCAGCTAATAGTTAACTTTAAAATTCTACACCTGAAGTATATCCTCGCTGAAGTAACTACGTCCAAATATGTAGAATAATAACGTAAAAAGAATTAAAAAACATTAGATGAAGAAAGAAGCAAAATAAGAAGTAATTGGAGAAACGACATTAAAAACAAAATACATCACAGACACTTTGGGTGCCTGAGGTGTCCTTACCTTTGGAACGAGAGCCCTCATGTTGGGGAAGCGGTTGGCTGAAAGAGAAGGGGGTTCACTTACCTGCACGGAGATGAGGGACCTCATCTTCCGTGGGGGACGGGAAGGAACCAAAGGTGCACTTACCTCAGGGAGGAAAGGGGCGTCCTCCCAGTTCATGGGCTGCACTTCTTGGCGGCGATCTGAAAAGAAAGACTCATAAAAAGCATTAAAATCTGGCATTGTTTCGCCAAATGAAAATGTTAAGACTTAAGCCTAACGCTACAGAAAAGTAAAAAAAAACTAAACACAAAAACTAAGCTATTCAATGAGATTAATGTATGAAAGGAATAAACAAAAAATAAACTTTGAAATACAATAGATTTCAAATCACCAAATATAAAAAATAAGGTCACTTTTTGTCAATTAGCACAGAGCAGTTTTATAGCACGTTCAGTAGCAGTGAAGTCTCAGAGTAAAAGAAAAAATTTTCTTCAAATTATCCTATTCTAGAATTTTCAACCAATCAGGATGAAGCGATCAGAAGTGAAAGTTGAAGTGCCAAAAATTTAAGGCTAAATTATTTTAAATGATTAGCTTGTTACCGTTGTTTTAGCAGAGATCACAACGAATATTATATTAATCTTGATAAATGAAATGTAACAGATTTTTTTTTAAAAAAAAATCCACTTAGTCTATTTAATTTTGCATCCATATCCTGAAACTTTTATTTAGCGAAACTAGTTTTTGTTTTCTTAAATTTTAAGAGTTTTCTATTAATAATTAAGTATCTCGGAAAATTTTTTTGTAAACATCAGCCATTTCTGTTTGTATGTTTCAAAACACGAAAATATGTTGCATCTCTATATTTATATAATATCTTTGATTTTATAAATTTAGTTTTCTTGATCTGGCAACAAAAAGTTGTTGACATATTGTAGCGCGATGTAAGAACGAGAATAAAAAGTTCTAACGATCTAAAAGAGTTTTCTTCTTAAAAAGGATGAACTAAATCTAAGTAATTATTTTGCTTATCTCATGTATTATTTGTGACTAAATCGTCTACAAACTGGTGACCCGTACATATTCAAATGGATGATAATAATGAAATAGCTGTTGCAAAGTCGAATCAGGAAACATTCGAAGCATATAAGGTAAGCGTTAAAATTCCTCCTTTTTGGGAAGAAAAACCCCAAATATGGTTTTTTTCAAGTTGAAGCTCAGTTTTCCATTGCTAATTAACCAAGAAGAAACTAAGTTTAATTACCTTGTTGCGCAGTTAGATACAAAATTCATAGAAAATGTATGGGATATCCTTCAGAGTGAAGAAAAAAATTATTATTCTTGTGCTAAAAATAGACTTTTAAGTACTTTCATTGATAGTGAAGAAAAATGCATTAAAAAATTGCTTACTGGAATCTCATAAGGTGACATGAAACCCAGTCAACTTTTGAGAAAATGAAATCGTTGGCTGGAGTTAATATCTCCGAAAAAGTTTTAAGAACATTATGGCTAGATAAATTACCAGACTCCATCAAAAATATTTTAGTTATTAGTTCGGAAAATTTAGAAAATTTGTCAGTTATGGCAGATAAAATTTTTGAAATAAATTCATTACCAGAAATTTATTCTACTACTGCAGATAATTCTGCTATGAAAAATATCCTAGATAAAGTCAGCCTTTTGGAGCAACGCGGATCTCAGAATTATCCATCAACAGAAGAAATTCAAGAAGCGAATTTAAAAATTCCAATCAAACTCGAAATAAAAGTCGAAGTTGATCTCGTAAGCGTTTCAACCCAAATGGAAAATACTGTTATTTCCACTTCATGTTTGGTAATAAGTGTTATCCTGATAAATGTAAAAGTCCATGTTCCTGGAACAAGGCATCGGGAAACTTAGAAGAGCAGTAGATTCAGCGGCAAGCTCTCCTGCTACAGAATATAAAGTTTGCCGTAATTACCGTTTATTTGCAACTGACAAAAATACCGGTTTACGCTATCTTGTTGATAGTGGTGCTGATTTATCAATAATTCCTGCCTCATGTGTAAAAATAAAATTTGTGAATCTTTTAAGCTTTATGCAGCAAACGGCTCAGAAATACCAACTTTTGTAATGTTGCATCTCTATATTTATAAATATCATATTTATGGGTCAGAAGAAAATTTTTTGAAAGAGCTGGTTTTATGTATGAATAAATATTGTATTGAGGGGTGAAACTCCGAGTCTACCGTATATTATAACAGAGACGGGGGCTTATGTTGTGGTGAAGGCTCATGTTATTTGGCTATCGTGAAAAATCCTGAAGTTGCATGGTGCAAGCATTGCAGATTAGGAAATTGAGGGGGCCTACTTAGGTCTTGATTTCGTCATTTCAACATGAGTAGGAAATAAATTAAAAAGACATTCATTATTAAAATTTAACAAATGAAGGTATATTAAAATATTCAATGAGAATACAATTTGGACAATGAAATTATTAGGACATATATCTCAAACACAAATTTTAATGTGATTAATAAATTTTTCTTCTATACGGGAATGTATTTTTTCTCTTTACATTTTTGCTTGGGGGTTACTTCAGAGGAACTTGTGGAAGTCAGGGTTTAATATTTCTGGATTATAGTAATCAAATTATCATTTTGAGAAATCTGTACATTTGCTGTGTAATGGACATAATCACACATTAATGTCAGTATGGAAACAGTGGGTGTAAGATTGATTGATCAATTGAAAGAATGGGACAAAAGCCTGAGAAAAAACAAATTGCGTACATGGCAATAAATGATTGAGAATTCTACTACTATAATTAAGGTCTGTTACACATCAATGTGTGTAAACATTTACCAATTTGTGCGGCATATGGTAATTTTAACAAAGCATCTTCTTCTTTCCAAGCACTACAGCAGGTTTATTGGCCAAGACTGTCTCATTCAGCTTACACCATCTTGATCAATTCGATGCTATATTCTTCTACTGGTTAACTCCCCAGTTCTTCAACCATTTTTCTACTTTATTTACTACTACTGACTTACATCATTAATCCCCATACAGTCTTCACAAGTCATAGAGTTTGGGTGTCATTGGATTTTACTCTCCCCCCAATCAGGGACGTATTGAGCTCAATGGGGGCCTCGTCTCTTTCTCGATTCAGCCTTAATAAAATCAAGATGCGAATAATTTTAACGGTCAAATGGCAAAAACTGTGAATTTCGGACTGTATGTCAACTGGTAAGAGTACATTATTATGTACGTCATCCATGCAGGGGTCTAGACCTACCATCATACACCATCATTTCTCATTAAGTCAAAAGGCGGAAATCGGATAAGCCGGTTTGAGAAATTGAAAGTCATGCCCATTTATTTGTTTCGGGTTACTGTTTGTATGAGTATTTGACAACCTTTCTATGTACTATCTAATTCTAAAGGTTCATAAGTGGGGCCTACAATTGTGTAGGGTCCCAGGACCAACATTTTCGTAGACTCAATAAATCTTCAGACATCCCTGCCCCCAATATACAATGCTAGTACATTCAGCACACACTTTTTTGGCTGTTAAGTTGTGGGGTCTGTTGTCCCCTTCAAGGCTTACCTGCGGCCCTGTTTCCTAGGAAAACACAAAGCCACATGTGGCATACAACAGTTCTGAGTAGCCCACCATGTTGTACTGCTGCCTTGATTTATTTCTTCTTCTGATCTATTACCCCTTAAACACATGTGATTGATTGGTAAATGGATGACCCTGGCTGCACCAGATGAACTCTGACTGTGTGTAGAAGCAGCAGAGACCAACCGTCCCCAATAACACATCCAAAGCCACCTTTTTTCAATATTAAAGCATGTTGCCATATTAATTGCTCACAGTAATAGCTACACAAAATATTGATTTTTTCTTATCTGCAAGTAAAACAAGCCAACTGCCATTTCATTTTTTTATTTATGTTTCAAAAATTCAGTTTTTATATACTTTTTCTTAATGATATTGCATTTGGAATGGTGTGTTAACCTTCAATGGAAAGAAGAGGGATGGTAATCAAGAAATTTAAGTAGCATGCACGCTGTTAAGGTTAACATACAGTAATCATTATTCTATTTTTAAAAAAAACATAGCTAGGACTGGAATTAAGTTCTTAAGGAAACGCTACAAATGTTCAAAACCTTTGCTATAGAATCCTTAGAGTGGGATATTAACTGAAGAAAATAAGATTCGAAAATGACTGAAATCACAGCCCAGGTCAATTGAGACTATAATTTAACCCTTTAACGGGCACGCAGCTAAAACACAATTTTCTGTGAATGTTCTCATCATCTATAAACATTATTTAGTCACAAAAAAACATCTAATCATGGGTTTTTTACCTGGGTGGTGGCTAGACGTTATAGCCACTGCGCACTTGGGACATTTAACATACTTTTCAGGACAGAAATAATGAATCATATTTCAATATACTTTATGAAATTATATAATCACTCTAATTTATGAAAAATTAACATTTATGTCATAACTATTTCAATAACAATTAAATACAAAGTATAAGTGTAATTTAATAATGACAGAATAATTGTGCAACATAGAATATATATATACTTAGAAAATATATATACTACTTAGAGTATACATTGGACTTAGTATGTATCCACATTTTATATTTTATTTAATTTTAGTATGAAAAGTTAGAAATAAAGTAATATATTTTTGAGAATTTAGATTAGTTCTTTCCCAAATTTCATCAGCTATTTACCGTGGAACTTAATATGCGAACGTTTTCTCCGAGCAGGAAAGCTGTAATGAAAGATTTTCGAACCCGAGAATTTTGTATCACATATTGTAAACAAAGTTTGTTTCTATTTCCCACCCCCAACATTCTCACATGATTCTAGATGCTCTCTTTCAAGAACAGGAGAAACGAAAATTTCTAGGCGGGCAGTGGATAGAGCATCTCTCCACATATCAAAGATTTCCCAAAACACCTTTTCCATTATACAATTGCTTTGTTCATTCACATGAGAGAAAAGTATACTTAAGACATTTTTTCAAACATCAAAAATTTTACTTTTAGTTATCAAGATACAATTTGTAGATTTACATGAAATGCAAAAAAAAGTTTCGTGCTGCCAACTGTATTAATTTTTATGCGTTTTAGCTTCAATTAACGCATATAGATAGACTAAATATCCAACACCCGCTTTGAGAAACCTTTTTTAATATGTTGCTAGCCACTGCCAGCTGAAGAGTTTAGGGGAAGTGTGTCAAGGCATGTATGCAAGGGAACTTGTGACATGGATTTTAAACATTAACTGTTACAAAAGTAAAAGTCAAAATATTTCATATAAAAACATAGCAAAAGAGCGAAAGGACACAACTTCCTCCTTACAAACCAATCCTTTTCTGGCAGGAACTGATTGTTCTATATTTAGAACACAGGTGTGTAATCAATGCAAGTGTGGTGATGTAATACGGGAGAAAAGAATAAAAAGAGAGAACAATTCTGCCTCACTTTCTAGCTAACATTTTACAATTTTCTCATTACATCTGCAAATCAGTTACAAATAGTACAACACTTAGTTTTATTATATTTTCAAGTACTAAACATTAATAAAAACACTTCAAACATTAAAGAAATTCTAAAGAGTATATTAAAACTTTAGATTAATAGATAACTAATTAGATTAATGAGACTACTTTTTTTTGAAGAAATTAAACCTGAAAAAAACAACTCAAAATTCTAAAACTTTTTAGCTCTAGCTATACTTTAAATGGATAAAAATGCTGTGTGTGTGGATAGCTCGTTTCAACAGTCCGCTATTATTCTTTAATTCCTTACAGCATATTTTAAAATCCTGTCCTGGTAAGATGTTTTCAACATCAGCAAGCTTCATAAGAAGCTTGGTTTTAGTTCTAATCAATACAAAATCTGTTCCACGAAATCGTGCAATGTCAACGCCTTCACAGCGGTAAAAGAAAATTAAATATTTCATCAGAGAGCTTCTGATGAGATGTTGAATCAATACCAAGTCAGGTTGTTGCACTTCTCTGGACATCAGAACATGCAGGAGGTCCACGGATATTTTAAGACATGAGGTTGCAGTGGCGCATATTCGGAGGACAGAACCCGCGACCAATGGATTCGTAGCCAAGTAACATTACCACTTGACAAAAGTGATCACTCCTGTCTGGAGGCTGTTGCTCGCTTATGACGATATCATCGCTACAGTACTTCCCCACCTATTGCGGTGTGAAGTGGATAGGTGAACGTACGAGATATTTGTTATGGCGAGCGTGTGAGCTGTTGCTGTTGATTAGTGGTGTTGTGTCAAGTGAGCTGACTGACTTTGGTGGCTGCATCAAGTGAGTCTGACAACTTTTGGTTGCTTTTTTGCAGGTAGATAGCTCCACGACAGTTCAGAAGGTTGAATTTTTGCTTAATTCAGCCAAGGTCACCAATATAGTGGCGCATATTAAGAGAACAGAACCCAAGGCCTATGGATTCGTAGCCAAGTAACATATAACCACTAGACTTAAATGATCACATCTGTCTAGAACCTATTACTGGCTTATGAAGGTACCCCCGCTACCTGGTCTCGATCTTGAGGGGGGCAGGGACTCGCCTCGACTCGTCTTCAGTAAGATCATGATCCGAATAATTTTAATTGTCGAATGTTATTCCCAGAAATGTTCTCCAAGAAATTGGGAATTTTGAACTATATACCAACCGACAACAGTGGCAAGACAGCATTATTATTAGGCTTAACATCCTACACATTCGTTTAGTCGAAAGACGACAGTCGGTTTGTGAGAATGTGAGTTACACTTTTTTGCTACGTCTTACCATTTGTATCAGTATTTGACCCAATTTATGCTTATATTGTCTATTTAATAGGATCACACTAAGGAACGTTTTATGGCATGGGCCAACTGAGCCCAGGGCCTTTGCCACAATGGGGCCTCGTATCGTTTTCGACCCAGCCTTAAAAAATCATGATTCGAATAATTTCAACGGTCAAAAGTTATTTCCGGTGGTATTCTCCGAAAAATGGGAAGTTTCAGATACTATGTGAACTCGGTCCATATGATTAGCTTCATCCATTGTAAGGCTTAGGCCTACCACCACACACGATTATTACTTTTTCAGTCAAAAAGTGGCAGTCAGTCGAGATGATTGTAAATCATGCACATTTATTTGTTTCGGTTTATTGTTTGTACGAGTATTTGACAACGTATGCTATGTACTGTCCACTTTTAAGGTTCATAAGTAGGGACTACTTTATTGTAGGGGCCTAAGGTCTCAAGAAGTCTTAAGACGTCCCTGGGTCAAGGGGATCATTTTGGCATGACAATTATACCTTACCATTGGAATTGTGGCGTAGTATAGGCCATGCATAGGCCTATATAGGCCCCCATCATTACTCATTGTCAACAGGTAGAAATTGGTCGAGCTAGTTTGTGCGATTGTATATGCGTCATACATATTTATTTATCAAGGGCTTGTGCGAGTATTTGACAAAACGTTTGCCATGCACTGTCTATCACATTGCCCCGAAATACTGAAAATTTAACAATTTTTGATCTCAAGCATGTTGGTCACATGCAAGTTAAAATAGAAGGATACTCCGTCCACTCAATGCTTCAACTGCAATGATTTCTTCCACACGGCAGCCAATTGCCACATGCTCCCCAGATGTTTAAAGTATGGCAAACAACATCTAACGAAAGATTGCGAAATTAAGGAACGCCAGGAAAACCTCTTCTGCATTAATTGCGAAGCGTACGGGCACACTGCCTGCTACACAAAATGCCCCAAGTTCCCCAAGCCTAAAAAAGGCGCCCCTCTAGTAAATAAAATAGCAAAACTTTTACCAGTAACAATGTTGTTGAAGGAATTTCCTTCGCCAACATGTTTTGCTGGAAAATCCGATAACAAAGACCCTCAAACCGCTAACACCAACAGAAATCACTCGGAAAGACAAAGTCATCACAATGCTCCCCCTACAGATGAAATTAGCTCATCTGATTTTCAAGATTTAATAAGTTTATTTAAAATAGTTTCCAACATTTTCAATCAATTTCCAAAGTTAAAACAAATCATCCCAGAATTAAAGAAAACCAAAGATTTTCAAAAACAAGCATGTATGCTATTAGAAGCGATCTGGGATTAAATTTTTAATTTATTTCCACCTCAATTCTTTTAAATTACCTGTTTTACTTCCATGACTTTTTCTTTCGGGCTTCTCATGCAATTTTACTTTCTTTTCCAAAGTCCTGAGCTCACGAACCAATAGCAATCCCCCTCCACAGCCGCTGAAGGGCTTCTTCACTCCTAGTGGCCACTCCTCCTCACCCACCCAACCAAAACGCAATGAGGTTGATTCGCGACAATGGGGCGACTAGCCTTAGTCACGTGGGAAGGATAAAAACATTTCCCGCGTGTTGCTTTAATGTGTGCTTTTGCCTATGCGTGAGCTGTTTATATATTTTGTGCGAACATTTTCTCTTAGCAATTATTAGTTATTGTTATATTTTTGCATTATCCTAGTTTAATAATTACGTAGGAAGTAATTTAAATAATTGTTCTTAGTGTAATTTTTGTTGTAGTTCAGTATAGTTGTGTTATTTAGTGTTAATGTGCCAAGCCTATTGATACTGGTGACTTACAGTGTTTATATATTTATTAATATTTTAGGTTATTTTTTAGTTTATTATCGTTTTTATTTGCACACAAGAATGGCTCATAGTATAGAACAGCGACCATTAAACTTGAAAAACTTTCAAAGTCGTCATATGTATGCTTACGCTGATACTTTTTCCCAAATCACTGGAAATAATAGCGTGCTATTTAGAATGGGCAAAGGTCAAAAGTTGTTTAATGACGGATTTGTGAGTAGTATATCGTTCACCGAACCGGACAACGCTTCTAACGAAAATTTTGTTATTAATTGCAAAGTCCGTGCGGAGATGAAAAAAGCGAGTTACGTACCAGCCTTCTGTGGAAATTCGAACAACTTGTCAGGTGAGCTATGAATTATTTTTTGTTCCTATTTATATAATCTGTAAAACTGTGTTTATTAGATAACTGTTTGTCTTGATTTTACTCACTATTTTTGAAATAAAAAGAAATTTTTAATAATATTAAAAAAATTTTTATCATTAAATCAAAAGAATGTTATGGATTAAAAAGTTAAATCAGTAGCTTCTGTAAACATCTAAAAAACGTAAATTACTAAATGAATATTTAGTATTTTGTAGTAATATATGTGAAACATTATTTATCATAAATTCATAACTTGATAATTTTTTTAAAACAGCATTGGATGTGAATAACATTATTTTCTATTTTAAAGAATATTATGCATTATCAAGCTTTAATCTTGTACAGTTTTATGGTTTGATTGAACACATTGTATTTCAAAATAATGTATGATTGTATAATTATTGCTTCTTTATCATTTAATTCTAAATTTATTGGAATGCATTAAAAGGAAATATTTCTTCTATAGTAACAATTTCACTAAACAACTAATTCTTTTTAGCCATTGCATTAAATCTGAAAATTATTTTAGTTTCATGAATGAAAAATTTTCAACAAATAATTGCAGCACAAATATGCAGTAACAGAATAGTTATTTATTTTTTGCTAAAATCTAATAAAACAGATATTTATATGATGAAGTTTTTCAGTAAGAAAAATTATTGGAATACTGAATTTGAACTACTAATTTTCTTTCACTTGTCAAATGGATAAACTCCTGGATCACGAAAAATAACATTGAATCCAAGTATATTCTACCTTATACTTTCTGTATGTCATTAGATGGCAGATGCACCTACAGTGATACAGTCTACATCATATTTTTTAAATTTGTAATGTAAAAGGAATTTTAAAAAAACAATACACACACAATATTTCATCATTTTCTCAACTTCTTGGTTTATGGAGTTATCGATTTGGAAAATGAAGCATTCATTTTGTTAATAAACTTTGGAACAAATTCTAAAACATATTTGCCAGTTTATTGTTCAGCGGAATGGTATGTAAATATGAAACACCTTATGCATGCTTAAAATTTTTAATTTTACAATTTATTTGTTTAAAATATAAATGCTCTTTCTTTCTAATTTCAGATAATCACTGCAAAATGCACTTGTCCTGCAGGGAGTGCTCCTGCATATTGTAAACATGTCTTTGCTTTGCTTCATGCAATTGAAGATTACGTCAGAAATGAGTTATTTTATGCATCGACTGAACGGCTACAAACTTGGCACCATCCAAAGCCTTCTAAAACTGTTCCACAAGAAACTAGCAAAATTTTTAAGGGTGAATCTTCGAAAAGAAGGCTTTTGAATACAAATTTTGACTACGATGCAATAAATTTTTGCCCTTTTATGGAAGTAATGAGGAATGAAAGTGAAGTGATTTTTGAAAAATCTATCCTTTTGCCAGCTGCTGTATGCAGTCAAAAGTGTGTGGATAATTTGCTTGCATTAGACATTGATGCAACACTTTTTTTTTCCATAAAAATTATTATAGGAACATGGATGAAATATTAGCATTAGAAAGAAGGACTATGGGACAAAATTGCAGTGAATGGCATCTAGAAAGAAAGCTACGCCTCACTGCAAGCGACACCAAATTAATTATTTCAAGAGTAGCTGATTTTTAAAACATTAGCCTCTCAAATTTTGAAAAAAAAGGATGATTCGTTGGATTTTTATACCGGCTGTAAAGTACGGGTTGGAACATGAAGATTACATCCGGTATATTGTCCAACAACGCAATCCACAAAATGTAGTCCGACAAACTGGTCTAGTTATACATCCTTTAGAGCAGTATATTGCTGCCTCTCCGGATGGATTAATTAGATCAGGTGAGGACTACATGTTAATGGAGATCAAATGCATTTTTAATCCAAAGGGTCATTCTGTACAAGAATTAATATGTAATAGACCTGATTTTTGTTTAATGAATTCCAATGGTATCATTGCCTTGAAAAAAACTCACAAATATTATTATCAAATTCAATGCCAATTAGCTGTCAGTAATTTGTCTGTTTGTAGTTCTGCTAAATAAAAACTTTAATTCAATAGAAAATTATTATACTGAAATTATACAATTTGATGCTAAATTGTGGGAGGAATGCTTAGAAAAATTAAGGAACTTTTTCTTTGATTTTTACCTTCCACAAATTATTAATTTATAAATTATTAATTTTAAAAAGTCATTTTTTCAAGTAAAATATTTTTCAGGGGGATGATATCATTTGAAAAGTAAAATTTTTTTGAAAAGTTTTTATTTGAAAAGTAAATTTTCTTTGGTTAGCGGTAAGTAATTTGTTTTTCATTATTTGACGATTATTATTTTACATCAACATTGTTTAAAAAATTAATTCCGTATTGCTTTTTGCAGAATAATGAATATATTTTTTTTTTTTTTTTTTTGTAAAATAAAATGTGTCTTTTTTTCAGTATCAAAGAATAGTTGAAGGAATTCTTTATGGTAGGTATTCTTTATAATAGTTGATTTAAATAAATAAAAAAAGAATACATTTGAATTTTTACAAATGGGTAACTGTAAAAAATAACCTGGTTATATGCATAAATTTAAAGTCTCAATAGTAATAATATTGAAACAACTTAAAGTAAAAATTTCTTAACTGAATAAACTCGTATCTTATTTGCTATCACTTCCCCATTAAAATTGTTGACATAATAAAGTTCAGTCATGTTTAATTCTAAATATTGCAAGTGATTTACAAACAAAAACTTCAATATATTTTTTCAGAAGTTGATTTTGTTCTCTATCCTAAAGATACCCCTTTGTAGAGAGAGAGAGATCCAACTGTATTCACTTCTCTGTGGCTGCTACCTTGACGTGGTAGAAAAGCTTAAGTATCATTTGAAATTTCAAAAATGGTATAACAAAAAGCAGTCTTAAACTAAATTATTCATAATAAAATTTCAGTTTATGAAAACTAATTTAAATGCACAATCTGTAATTTAATGTATTGGTCTTTATTTCTAGAAAGAAAATATTCTTTTTAAAACTTGGATGAACTTATAATTTCAATATTTTATGTATGGTTTTCTAAAGAAGGAACTTTAAATAAAAAAATTCTATAGTTATTCAGTAACCAGGAAAAGACGTCTAGAATTTGCCATGAATTACAAAAATAAGCCCATGGATTTTTGGAAAAAGGTTATTTTTTCTGATGAGAGCAAGTCTGAGATTTTTACACCTCCAAGTATTCGAAAAATTTGGAGAAAAAATAAAACAGCTCTTGAACCCAAAAATGTAGTTCCCACTTTAAAACACGGTGGTGGAAATGTTATGGTGTGGAGATGTGTAGCCAATAATGGAGCGAGTAACGTAGCATTTATTGACAACAAAATGAATGTTTTAGCTATACACAAAGTATTGAAATTTCATTACATTGTTGCATATGTTTTGTGTTAATGTTTACTAAGCAAGTGTACAAATAATCTTTTGAGTATAATTTTTTTTTAAAAAAATTCCCTTCTTTGAAATAAATGCTTAATTTATTTTTTATTGTGAAGGAATATTATTTTTTAAAACAATTTAAATGTATCTCAATAACTTTGTTATATTACTTAATTTATTTTTGAAAAACATACGAAATTTTAAGTATACAAATACACATTTTGCCAATTGTACAACAAATTTGAATCCTCTTTTACGTAGATTGTACTTATTATTCATTATATTGATTTAAAATGTACATTTTTTTGGTTATATACCATTAAATTGACTTTTAATAGAATTTAAAGAAAATGATACAAGGATCAAGGACATAGAATGCTTTTATCAAAACCACTCAGTCAGTACAAAATGTATATACAGTGAAAACTATATTTAACACACAACCGGGAACTTAAAAAATTTTTCATGTTTAAGAATACAAAAAAAAATATTCAACAAAATTAAGTTAATTTGCATTAATCCTAATATACAAATGAAATAAATGAATACGTATTCCAGCCCCACCATTCAAAAATAATTTAAAGAAAATGATATTTAGATCACAAGTAACCAGAAACTACGTCAGAGTGCTAGTGTAATATCAACTTTCATCAAAAACACTCAGAACCATTAATAAATAGATAGAATTTCAAACATACAGAAACAAATTGTATTACATTATTCATTTTAAGCGATAAATTTGCATTAATTCTAATATACAAATGAAATAATTGAATATGTATTCCAGCCCCACCATTCCAAAATAACAATTTAAAGAAAATGATGTTTAGATCACAAGTTATGAAAACAGAATACTAAAAATAAAAATTTATATGAAAATTTTTTTAAAAAAATTAAATTATTTATTAAATTAAATTATTGAAACCTTTAACTTGCATCAAAGGTTTGTGAAAATTACACAACATGCATGCAATAAAGAAAACTTTGTTAGCATTATGGAAACTATGATATGGTAAAACCCCTTGAAAGTATTTAAAAATCTTTATTTTTGATATCGCCCTTTCCACTGTAACTCGCTTGTTCGACAACTGGCAGTTACTGACCATTTCAGATATGTCCAACTGGATTTTGTCTTCTAGGAATATTGGGCATCCAATTTTCTCCAATTCATTGGCAATCAAAAAACCCTTATCAGCCATTACAACATCATTCGGCTCTAAACGATCCATCAGTTTACTTCTTATAGAAACCTCTTTATCAGATCTACTACCTGTGAATAATTCTGATATGAAGCTTATAGCTCCGTTAGGAGTAATGCCAATCATACCTTTAAAGGTATTAGCATTTTTGTAACGACTGAAAGTCATTTGTTGCTCCATTGGACTACTGGGTTTCTGAACCTCAATCTCGGTGCAATCTACAATTATTCGTACATTTTTACAATACATTCGGAATGGTGGTGGCATGTACCGAATCACCTGATCCTTGGATGGGAAGACATCCTGCAATTTTAATTTCTCATCCGTGACGAAATTGAAATCACGCGAAACAGTAGAATCTGAAATTCCAAATAAAATTGCTAAAAATTCATTTGAAATTCCAGTTCTCAGTTTTACCAAAAACAGAAAATACCTATCAATGGGTCTTCTTTTTGTACCCATTGATAAATCATCCTCAATCTGGAGGAATCTGTAAATACAGTAAAATTCTTTTATGGTAAAAAACTTGTTACGCATTTCATTTGAGTATCATCACGGATGTTCTCAGGGATAAAATTAATTTCTTTTGTTGATATTAATTTTTCAATAGCTATGTCCTTTTGAGATAGCATATCTATCACTTCACCAAAAGTATCTGTTTGGGTACCAGCACTGGTAGTACTGGGCTCCATTTCCCTAGGATTAAAAGAACATATTGAAATTTGTATCTATTCATAAACATTTTTTAAAAAGTTAATACTATTATAAATTTGATATTTTTCAGAAAAACCTTACAATACATGTCTTTTTAGTACATAAAGTACATATAGCTTGAGGCAAAAAAATTAAACTAAATTTAAATTAAACTAATTCCACTTTAACAAGAAAAACATATTAGTAAAAATTTTTACATTTCTGACTGGACTTCTTCTGTTTGTACAGTTTCTGTCAAAGATGGTTCAAATCTATTTATTTCATAAAAAAAACCACGTTTACATTAATATAATATTTTTAATAACAATTTATATAATATTTATGTATGTACTTCATTGAAAATATATATATGTCTATGTTATTTTTTCCTATATATCAGATTCTATTTCTCTAGTGAATGCTTCACACAAATGTTGTTTTTTTTTCAATAAGTATGTAAAATCATGTAGTAATAAATTTTATGCGTATATATATACTTTACATATATTGAATATCATATTCTTGTGTTCTAATTTTAGATAATTAAATACAGAATTATCTTTGTTGTTTACTGTCAAGATATGTAAAACAAGTAAAATTTAGGTTACATAAATATATATTTTACCTGTTTATAAATGACCTCTATATAATTTAATTTAATATAAACCAAAGTTTGCTTTACAGTTTTAAGTTAACTAACATATTTTAGTTTTGTATGTACATTCTCTGTATAATTTAACTAAAAATATGCTTTTAAGTACTTACATTACTGAAGTGGATGGCTTACATCTGTCCAAAATCCTTCGAGATGAGGCTTTCTTTTTAAAAACGAAGATAGTTGGGATAGAGCCCCGTTTTAACTGCCGACGATTAGTAAATGGTTGATACTCAAAGCATGTCTCTTCGAAGTGATCAGAACATATCAGAGAGTGAGCAGATGGCTTGAAATTTTCACGCCTGATCATTTTCAACCATGCTTTCAGAAGACCAGGATTTTTCACCGGGAACTTAAAGAATGACTTGCTTTTGCATTCTTCCTTCTTCCTATAATTCGTGCAGCCATATGCAGCGCAATGAGACATTTTAATAAGAATATTTTAAATGTAAAATTGAATTTCAAGAACGAGCAACGAAGTGTTAGGCTAAAATTACCCGGGAAACAAACCAAAACATAGACACGTGTTCTCCTCACCACGTGATCATGACGTCACATGAATCAACCTCATTCTCCTGTTATGCCAGATATGGGACGGAGGAATCTGACCCGATTCCCTTTAATAAATGCTGCTGTGCTGTGTCATAGGAAAGGGTCTACTTTTGCGTAGGGTCCTGAAGAAGTCTTAAGACGTGCCTGGTCACATATTTCTGCATAAGGGGACTCAAAAAGATGTCTCTGAGAAAATACCACACGATATTAAGGGATATTTCCATTTACTTTTGAAGCTTCAGTGGGTACTTACTTATTATCGCAAACGTATAGGCGACATTATATAAATCGAAGCTCATTAAGCACGTAGTACACATGCGAAATCGGGTTTGCCAACTTAGCCAATTATCTTGCACGTTGGTATTTTTGCGATAATGTGTAAGCACCCTTCAGTGTTAAACCGTTTTAATATAATAACAACAGATGCATATTTTTAACAGTGTTAGTCGTCAATGTCTTCAATCAGTATTAGTCCTGAAATTAAGTACTTGTACATTACGAAGTAAGAGATCTTTCCTTAATTTCAGAGAGAACAAGAGTAACACATCGATTATTGTTATTTTTAAAGTAAGTTACTCAAGTTATATTCAGCTGCTTAGCTTACCAAGGGGGTATAGTTCACCACTTTTATCGGTACTTATGTACTATCGCAACAATGTCAACTTTCAAGATAATTCACCAAGTTGGCAACCCTGATTTCGCATTAGTCGTATGCGCTGAATTGGCCACCGTGTATTTTCGTTTCATATAATGTCCCCGATACGGTTGCCAACGTACGTAATACGTAAGTTCGCTTTCATCAATCGACATTAAAAAATCCTTTCTTTTTCTTTCTTTAAAAAAAAAACTTAAATAGTTGAATTTTATGATTTCATAATCCAATGATAACAAACACGTGTCTTCAACCACAGTTCATAAATTCATGTAACGTCATAGTCACACGATAAGTGAAATCATGAGTTTCCAGTTAATCAGTTCATGTGCTTCGCTATTGCCAACTTTTGCTTTTTGCAGAAACTTTCTCTTAAAATTTACATATTTTTGAACAAAATAGGAACTAAAGATTTCTCACGTTAAAAACGAACGCGAGTAAGCAAAATACAATTAATTTAAAAGTACTTGTATAAAAAAATAAGACATTTTTTTAAAATTTTAAAATCTTTTTTGGATGAATTTTTTTTACATAACACTTTCATATCTTTACCCAATAATCAAATTTAAAATTCCATCTTAATTTTACAAATCGAGCAACAAGTACAAATTAGTTTAATGTCATTTTTTTGATTCAATGAAGAACACGTGATTGCCATTATCATGTGACCATCATGAATTAAGCCCATTCAAAATGAATTATGAAACCAAAATTTTTTAATGCGACCATCATTTACAAGTACGCAATATCATACAATACGGACGAGTACATTTAACTTGGTCAAAACGAAACTACAAAATTTGTTCCATAAGGACGGCATCACTGGGAACTTTCAGCAGACAGCTGAAATCGGAATAAGGATATTTTTATCACAGCGGTGAAGGCGACTGAAGCGATCGCACGATCTTCGCATTACCTCATTTTTTATACGTGCTAGTATTTGTTTTCTTTTTTCCTGTTTGGAAGTATGGCTTTTGAAGGTAAAGTAGCTCTCGTCACTGGTGGCTCTCAGGGTATTGGAAGAGCTTATACTAATCTATTGTTAAAACTTGGAATGAAAGTAAGTGTAATAGAAAATTTTTCTCATTTAAATGCCAAGACAAAAATACTACATCAGATTCCCCACCTCTGTGTTTTACTTAAAACCATTTATAAAAGTAATTTAAGGTTACTGACTATGCTCGGAACCGTAATTTTGGAAAAGTATATAAATAATTTTATATATATATATATATATTCAGCGTCACGTGAATTACGCTTCGTATAAAATTGTTTTAAGAATAGTATTGGAATTAAAAAAAAGTTTAGACGTGTAATTTTTTTTTTTTTTTTGTAAAAAAAAAAAAAAAAAGGAAAAAAGAGCCTACTTTCAAATCCTTCTCCTTTTAAGGAAAATGCTTCTATAATAATATTTCCCCTATATATTCCTGAGATATCTCTACAGGGCTTGATTTGGGATTTTTGAAACAATTCACATTATTTTCAAAGCCACTGTCAAAATAACTGCTTTTTTTAATTCTCTGTTAGGATGTATGTGTGTGATAATGTGAGTAAATCCACTTCCAAATTACATAATATTCAAAATATTATTATTGTGGCATTTTTCATAAACAGAGAATATGTTTAAAATATGTTCTTTTTTTTCTTTTCTTATTTTTTACAAAAAAAATCTGCGTTTCAATATTTTTTTTATTTTAATCATCTTCTTAAAACAATTTTATATGCATATTCTAGTTCAAGAGACACAACATTAAAAAACTTATTTATTTATATTCTTTTCCGAAATCACGGTTCTAAGCGTAGTCTGATATCTTGAAAGTCGGAAATTTATTAAAAAAATCAACTGAATATTATTGTTCCATTCTTTGAATAAAAAAGTGTTTCGGTTTTTTTTCCAGATAACATAATAAACACACAAACACAAAATGAAATTACATAAAACGTAAACAATACTTTAAAAAAATTCGAAAAAAAGGGAATATCATGTACATAGTTTCTTCTATTAAAAAAACAATTGTACAAAAGTTTGAATTTTGTATAACAGGGGTTTTTTTCCTCCCTTTTTTCTTCTTTTTGGAAAATGTTAGTAAAAATATCTTAAAACATCTTACTTGCTATATTGTAAAATTATTTAAATTTGTGTGTGAATTCATTTTTCAAATAATTTTTTCTACCAATATTCTAACAAATTTCTGAATCTACTTTCAATATTTTATTCGAAAATATTTTACTTTGTTACATGCGAGAGATATGATGGGGGGATAGGATTTAAAATGTCCCAAGTCTCTAAAAGTACGGTTACAGGTGTTTTTAAGAAAAAAATCTTTTTTTTATACTTTTGGCAATTGATTTAATGGCACTTAAATAAACTGAGTTATTAAAAGGGAAATAGAAGTATTAAATAAACTGGATAGTATATGTTCAATACACACGCGAGCATGTGTGCCACTCAAAAAGTACAAACATTATGTGGAGATATAAAAATATGTAATGAACTTCTATGAACACATTAAATGATGAAAGGGAAAAAAATATATATCATGATTAAATGCAGAGATGAATACAATGGCTAACTAAATTCTTCTTTTAAATTTATAGAATACTTCCCTTGGTAGTATTTTATGATGTAAAACTATAAATCATTTTTAAGTTATTGATGTCTAAGTTCTAGCATTCAGCTATCAGTTGTTCAGAAAAACATTCTTACAACCCTCGCCTCTTGATTTCAAAAAGACATGACTTGTATGTTTAAAGCAAAAACATGTTTATCCTTTACGTCCTCACCACTCCCCTCGGAGTCGATTTTCGCAGAAAGAAAGTTCATTTTCCTTTATAAAAAAGAAACATGTTTATCAAATTTAAAGTCTATTGGTCGAATAGTTTAAAAAAGGCATTTTTTATGAATAACTTACGACCCCCATTCTCTTAACCATCCTTGAGAATCGATTTCCGAAAGCTCCATTCTTAAAGGTTCACAACTTAACGAAACAAACATGCTTAGCAAATTTCAAATCTCTGTTAGCCTAATAGTTCAAAAATGGTAATTTTTTAAATCTAAAATACCCCTGCTTCTCCTCTTGGGAATTTATTTTCACAAAACTCATTCCTCACGAACTTCTCAACGAAACAAACATGCTTACAAAATTTCTAATCGGTGGGTCTAATGTTCTAGAAACGGAAATTTTTATCAGAATCGCTCCCTCTAAACCTTCTTGGGTGTCGATTTCAGTGAAATCTGTTTTTTAGAGAACTTAACAACGTACTTAACAAAAGAAACATGATAGCCAAATTTCAAGTCTGTTGGTCTTATAATTTCAGAGATCTCTCCTGGTGAGGGAGAGTCGCCTTTTCCTATATTTGCGTAGATTCCCCTCTCTTTGAGAATTGTATCTCACGTAATCATTTTAGAACTAATTTAAAAGTGAAAAGTTTTGTTATACAAAAATATTTACTTAATGTGGCTCAGGTAAATTTTTTTTAATTTAAGCATAAATTTAAACTTCTCTTTCAGTTAACCATCCTTAAACCACAAGAATATAAAAATGTTGGTGCTGAAATGTTTCAAACAAAAATACAGAAGAAAAATCTTTAAGGACTTACTAATCGTAAATAAATCACTAAGTTTTTATTACTTATTATTTCACCAAGAAAATTCCTAAAGATTTCAATTCATATTCATTCATTTTCATGAGATTTTCCTTCTGAATTTCTCTCTTTAAAAAATCAAATTAATATGTTAAATATGTATTGAAAATATTTCAGGTATGCATTTGCGACCTTTTAGAAGATCCAGCCAAAGAATACATTGATAACCTTCCATCTGAACATAAGAATAAGGTCATTTTCCAAAAATTAGATGTGTCGTCTTTTACTGACTTCAAAAGTAAGAACTTCGTTTTTAAAAATCTCACTGCTCTTTCTTCTCTCTTTCTGTAAAATCTGGAAAAACGTTAGAAGCCATAAGTTTCTCTGAAACGTAAATGCTGAAATCAAAATCTTGTTACAAATATACGTTAGTGTACAAGAAAAATTTCGAAAAATAATTTTTTGCTCAAAGATGTTCTAAGACAGTGGTTCCTAAACTTCCTCTATCCATGGACCCCTTTTTTAATGTCAAAACTTGCCCACGTGAAACCCTTTTTAACACCCTTTTATAAGCTTCACTTGTACGTAACGGAATCTTTGAACTCAATTTCTACCCACTTTAAAAGGTCAGGTTCATTCGAATTTTGCCCACATGTCTAGGACCGATGACAATATAATAATTTAATAATTTGTTGCATTGTCTTGATCAGAACCATTAGGATTAGTGATTTCCCAATTTCAGACTCTATACCGCATCTGGCGAATAATTTCAGATCCCATTTCCAGATTTGGCGACTAAAAGATTAAATTACGACTTGGTTCGATTAACTATAAAAGGGAGTTTTTTTAAAAAAATTTTAAAACTATAATTTATTATAATTAAAACTTGCCCACGGACCCCAATGGAAATAGCTACATAAATGCATAGTATAAAAATTACAAATAAAAAAAAACATTTTGTTCAAGAATTGTTTACTGAAATTATAACTTTTGTTTAATATAAAATTTGAAGAAAATGCCGACTTGTATGAGTCGTTTTGAGTGTATTTATGTACGTCTCAGTGTTTGTGAGTAGCGATCGCAAATTCC
Source organism: Trichonephila clavipes (assembly GCA_019973935.1). Lineage (NCBI taxonomy): Eukaryota > Metazoa > Arthropoda > Arachnida > Araneae > Nephilidae > Trichonephila > Trichonephila clavipes. Next base: position 67,294 of record BMAU01001203.1, read on the forward strand.
TACACACAAGTACTAATTTGTACTCAATTTCTTTTTCTTCTCTTTTTTTGTGATGAGGTTTATAACGGCACTGAATCCACGTTCTACCGAATAGGAAGCCGGTAAAATAGTCAACAACTTTCGTATAATAACCCGTAGTGCAGGATATCAAAGTGGGACCAGAATGTGTGGTATCCTTGTTCAAACATTGTTTAGACTCCCTCACTAGCGGATATTTCAATACGATGCTCTTTTATTAGTATGGATTCATCTTGTTGTGTTTGGGATCTGAGTTTATCTACACTCAAAAGGGTTCCATATTCAATCGGAAATATATCAAAGGGAATTTTTTTATTTTATATTAAACCATGTGAGAGGTTGGCACTTCTCTCTCGGGCACCTAGAAGTGTGGGAGGCAGGGAAGAAACACTCGACATGATCCAATTAAGGTATCCGACTACTACGTTCGAAACCTTGATTTTGCAAAAGCGTATAAATATTTATGATATTTAGTGTCACTTAGATTAGAAACTGTATATAAAATTATTTTAAGAATATTATTGCAATAAAAAATTATTCAAATACAATAATTTGACAAAAAATGAGCATAGAATGACCCCTTTTCAAAATAATCTCCTTTTGTGAGAAATGCTTCTATAATAATAACATTTTGCCTGTTAATAGCTCAGACCTTTCTACAGATGCTCAACTAGAATTTTTGATGTATATAACTTAGAAGTGGATTTATCCATATTTTACTACAACAGAAGGGAGCAATTTTAAGAAAAAAATGCCGATTAAAATAATGTGAATTTTTCAAAAATCCTTCTTCAGACTCTCTGGAGAAGTCTTTACTTTAAATAAGCGAAACATTATTATTTTATAGAAGCATCTTTTTATAAAAGGAGAACTTTTTTTAAAAAGATTATTTTAAGTTAATTTTTTGCCAAAATATTGTATTAAAAAAAAATTTTTTTTTTGTCATAATGTTCTTAAAACAATTTTATACATGTATTCTAATCTAAGTGACACTAAATATCATGAAAGTTATCCATTTATGTGCTTTATAAAATCACTTTTCTGCACGTAGTCGGATACCTTAATCTATTTATTTATCACACAATGAAAAGACACAATTTCAATTAATAATAGTAAAAGAATGTCTCAAACCTAACCGTGGAAAGTGGAACAACGACGGTAAAACACGATCATTTAAGAGACTATCAAACTTGATCCTTACTTAATAAACGATCTAACCTATCATCCGTTTTATTCTAATATCAAATTAATCTCAGTGAACTGTCGTCACTTTAAAGCTTTCTCCTAATAAATCTTTTAATCACAATAATTTAAATATGATACCTTTAGTATCAATCTCACCTGATTCGAGTATATTTCCTCTCTTACTCTCTATTCAAGCTAGAAAACTTCGATTACATATATAGTAAGTTATCTTGAAAACTACAATTTTCTTCTTCCGAATGGTTAGTTGTGAATAATACGAATTGAGATAGCCCAAAGATTTCCCAAGAAGATTAATTGAAGGAACGCAGATAGACCCGTCACAAACTTGCGCGGCCTCGCTGACGTAGTTCAGAGACCCCCAAATTAATTTTAATTTTCCACAGGTCCACTGAAGAATTTCGTTTATTAACGTCACATTTCGAAGCGTCACGAGCTGTTGTTGGTGAAGGATCTTGCAATTTTGAACCACGGTCAAATGATAGCATTTCAGCTGGGGCACACCCAATTCTCTCGCATCACACCAACGCGAGGACTTTATGCATTGACAAATTTAGCGTGCCAAGAGACCTTTACTTGTGAAATCTCTTATAACACCAGGACCACTTACCAATTCCGAAAAAAAGTGTATACAATTAAATGCAAGTGTTTGTGATTTAAAAGAATCTAGTCTTTTTCAAATAGAAGTTTTGCTCAAACATCATTTCAAATGATATGATGTAAGACTCTACACTTTGTACTCAGTAAAGCCCATCTAAAATTTCATTACTTAAAACAAATTTTTTGAACTGATTTTAAAAAAATATTATTTTTTTAACTATCTAGTGGATACTTCTTTTAATTGTGATAATGTATGCATTTTTCTTTAAAAATACTGACCTAAAAATTCTTTCTTACTCGAAGTACACACAAATTTGTCATTCAGCACTTTCATTTTCTACCCTTGCTTCCATTTTATAACGCAATAATTGTAGATATTATTTCTTTACCATTCGCATTACTTATATAACTGAGTAAGAATACTCACAATGACCGTTACGCACGCACTTCGAGGGTATTTCATATGTTGCATGAGTGCTTATTTCTTTTAAGTTATTAAAATATCTAAATTCGAGCATTAAGCTTTCGGTTGTATTCTTCTTGGACTCGCCTCTTGGTTTTAAAAGGACTAGACATGAATTCCTAAAACAGAAATATATTTATTTATCATTTAAGCCCCCCATTCGGAGTCGATTTCCGCAAAACCTACTCTTAGCATATCTCTATTCAACAAAAGAAACATGCCATCAAACTTTCAAGTCCGTATGTCTAATTGTTCAAAATTTTTCTTTGTTTATACTACCTTCATAACCTTCTTGGGAACCGATTTTCGCAATACCCATTCTTAGTGGATCTCTACTCAGCAAAAGAAATATGCCTGCCAAATTTTAAGTATTGGGGCGGGGTAATAAGTTCCGTAGATGTCGCGTGATAAGTGAATAAGTGAGTAAATCGCGTTTCACCTATATAGAGAAAGAGAAAGAAATTACTAGAAACAAGTATTATAAAAAAATTTTAAGTAAATTCCTATTATTCCAGAAAGTATTTCATTAAAGGTTGAATATTTAAACAATATATATATATATATATGTATATATATATATATATATATATATATATATATATATATATATATATATATATATATATATATGTATAAGGTGGGAGTGAACTATTAGTAGGAATCGAAAAAAGAACATGATTTGTGTCTGCATTGTTCTTACAATACACACCCGGTTTGGGAAATTCGACTGAAAAACTGGTTTTTAACGACAATTTTTGTCATTGTTTTAACAGTTACATTGTTACAACAATGTAGACGAATATAAGTTGGAGTCTAGAACCGGTAATTAATTTAATTTAATGAATTAATTAATGTTTGAAAAATTGTTTTAACATCAAGTGTCGTCCAGTACAAGTTTAAAAAAATTTATTTGAACTTGATTGGATTAATAAAAAATATTTTATTAACGATTGAAAATTTGAACAAGTTAAATATATATATTTATTACACATGATAGGAAAAAAATGGTATTCTTTTTCGATTCTCCGTAATCGATGTCCTAAGAATCATATGAATTCTGAATATTTAGGGTACATGATGTCGTTGCATTTAGACAAAATTTGAAACATAGATCTGTTCGTAAATTAATCCAATAGAAATTTCTGTTCATCATTTTTCTTTCTTTTGATAAAATACCCAACCAGAAAACACAAATTGTCAAGTTCACATCGCGTCGTCCCACATTCACTTATCTTTCGTCATGCAAAATGATAAAGCAAATATCCTTTCATTTTAAGAAATACTGATTCATAAAAGAATGTTATCATGATATATTTGCCCTTAAGAGCAAGCTTTTTATTCTTTTTTAAAATTTGTATCTTATATTTTTATCTCTTATATCTTTCCAAGCAACTTAAAATGTCAAATAATGCTATAATTTCCTTTCTAAAGATAAAATCTGTCTATTTGTTTTGTTCCCAGAGATGTCAAACTGTATTGTAATCTCCTTTTTAGAGATAACATCTGCCTGATAATAATTAATCTTTTTCACTTCGAATCGCCGCTGATGCGAACAGAGATCGAGTTGGTTGCCAATCAATGATTTGAAACTACTGCCGTTGTGATACGCATTGCTATGCGACACAGATAAATAATCTGACAATCACAATAAACAAGACTTTTGCATTATAAAGGATTCTACACTAATGGGTATTATCGGATATTTTAATGAAAGAAATTTGGTTACTCCATTTGTATGTCTCTGGAATTATAAGACCTAACCAATTGAAATTTGGCAGGCATGCTCCTTTCATGGAGTAGAGGTACGATAAGAAAGGGTTTTGCTTAAATCGACTTCCCAGGAGGGATTACTAGAAGTTAAGTGGTGTTATATAGATAAATATATTCCCGGTTTTTTAAAGTATTAAACCCACAAACTTTAAACTAGACAGACATATTCCTTTCTAGAAGTCAAGATCTTCCAAAAATCGGCTCCCGAAGGATGTTGCCAGGAGTTAAGGGGTGTTATAGATAAAAATTCCCGTTTCTGAACTATTAGACCTACGTGCTTAAAATTTGATAAGCAGGTGTTTTATTTTTGTTGAATAGAGATCCATTAAGAATGAGTTTTGTGTAGATCTGCTCCGATGGAAGGATGCGGGAAGTTACTGTGACGTATAGATAAAAAAAAAATTCCCGTTTTCGAGCTCCAGTAATGAAATATGCTATGCATGTTTCTTTTCTTGATTTGAAAACCGCTAAGAATGAGTTTTACGGTAATCAGCCCTTATTTAAGGGTGGTTACTAGACATATTGATAAAAAAAAAAAGTTCCGTGTTTGAACTATTAGATATAGACTTCAAATTTTATTTATTTTGTTTTGTTGAGTAGATATCCACTAAAAATGGGTTTTGTGGAAATTCCTTTTTAAAGGGAGCTGATTACGGAAACCTAAAAGGCTACTTCAATTTCAGAAATGCAAGTACTGTCCTTTTTAAATCAAGAGGTGGGGGTAATACGAATGTTTTTAATGCATTATCGAACGCTTGATGCTGGAACTTAGATATGAATAGTTTATGTATAAACAGAGTATATATTCATACAACATCATAAAACACCCAGAAAAGCGGACTGGAATGGCTAGTATATCTATATTTTTACCATACAGTCCATCCAGTAACGTACACACTTATGGGAAAGGGAGTGGTTACATTTTAAAAAATACGTAAGCCTGAGAGGCGATGTCTATGAGTAATCTCTATGGTAAAAGTTAAAAATCTGTTAGTCTATAGAGGGTTGTACCCCCAACCTCTCCCTCTTGAGTATGCCACTGAGTTGATCTATATTTTTAAACATATGTAAATATCTGCCTTCCGTATAAGATGTCTATTGTCTTGAAAAACTTTAAATTTTGTTTAATATATAATTTAAGATATAATTAGGTTAAATAGAACAAATAGAGCGTAACAGGTATAAGTATCAGAACTAATGTAAAAAAATAGTACCTTACGAGTTTTCAAAATTGCATATATTCTCCGTTTCCTCATAAAACAGTAAATTTTGCCCATTTTAATAGGATTTTTTCAGTTTGTGCATTAAGTGTGAAGTTTAAAATATTGTAACACTATTTGCTATAAAGTTTCAGTGTTTATTAAATATCATAAAATATGAACTCAATAATAATAATAATAATAATAATAATAATAATAATAATGACTAATTAGTTTGCTTTCCCCCAAGATAACTTTTGAAAGATGTACACTAGAACCAATATTCTCTCTCTTGTATATCAAATTGAAGCTGAGAGAGTCTGTGTTCAGTATACCTCAGTTTTTAAATTTATTTCATATTTAATTATTTCCAAAATTTAAAAAAAAACTATAAAAATTTAGTATACTTATTTATTATTTTTATGACGCGTGCTACAAAATAAAATTGATCCCATTAATGAACTTATATACACAGTAGTGATTTCCAAAGTGGTCTATATCGACCACCAGAGTCTATAACGACCTGAAATGGGTCCACGTCAGCTAAATAATAATTTGGAGGTTCATGAGGTGTAAATTGGGGTCTACGATAGTTTATCTCACTAAACCAAATCGTGATTTTAATTTTAAAAGAAAATTTAATCAAGATGAAGCCACAGATTTTACCTATTTATTTACTAAATTTGAGTTAAAAATGACTACTAAAAATGAGGTTAATTTACTGTTACAAGGCGACTGCATACATTTTATTAAAACAAGGACCATCATTTCAGCGTTTCTTGCCAGAATTAAGTTAACGGAGTATAATATTGGACGTCGTGAATTTTCCCAGTTTCTCAATTTGTCACAGACAATCTGTTAGGATAATGACATTTTGACCTACATTCAACAATTAAATCCCTCTATCCAGATTTTGATACTACGTTTAAGAATACTTTGACCATGATAATACAGTAGCAGGCAATAAGCTCATATGATCAGATTGAATTTAAAAAAAAAGAAATGTATTACAAGAGGAACTTACCGGAATAGGCATGAACGAAAAACTTAAAGTAAAGTTTAGAAATGCTTGTCCGAGCAGTTTTGGCTTTAAAAATACATGCCTGTTACTTATCTCGAATTGTGAACTATCGCTAGAAAGCTTATAACTCCTTTTCTTAGTGAAAAAGAGTTTCAGTGGGGGTGCAAATTTCCAAAACAAAAGAAGAAAGGTGGAGGAGGAGACTAACTGAAGAGATTTAGGATTAAGCCCGACTACATTGAGAAAGAGATGTTAAAGGTTGAAAATTTGTTATTGAAGTACACCAGATTTTTTTCCTTCCATTGAAAGCATTTGTATATGTTTCTCTTTTTTTATGTGTGTGTATTAATTAAATTTTAATTTAAAATTAATTTACATGTGCTTTTCTTAAGTTTTAAATACTATACTTTACTACAGTTAGAATTTCTAAAGGTTAAAACAAATTAGCTCTATACCAGAGCTGTCAAAAACACATTTAAGTTGATAAATTTTAAAAACTAAATATTAGATAAACGAGGGTCTATCCCAAACCGAAAAATAGGGCAAGGGGTTTATGAGACAAAAAAAATTTGGGAACCTCTGGTACACAGAATAGAGATTTGTAAATACAATATACGCATAAAATATGCCTTCGCAACCGAAATTTTTTTTCTTCTTTAATTTTGTAGGGAAGTGTAAATATCAAGTTTAAAGATTTAGTTTTAATTTTTTGAATTATAAAATTTATTCTTTTTGCAGTTAAAGTGTATCTATTCATATATTGGGATTTCTATTTTCAAAAAATTCACAATGCAATGTTTTTTCTCTCTGTTTCAGAGCCTTTTACACAAACCCGTTTTGTTAAAGATGTGTATGTAATCTTTGCTCCCTTTATTCACGCATCGTTACCCTAAAAGCAGAAATCACAGAAGTATAGTCTAATTTAAAATCCACTAATAATATCTAGGCGATCAGCTACTTCCTTATTAAATGGCACTGTCGCCTCCTTCACACCAATATCAACTGTCGTTTTCGAAAACCTTGTGTATGTGATATTTCTTATCAGTACTTCCAAATTGCAAAATTGGACAATTCTTTTAAGTTTTCAATCTTTTTTTCACAATTCCTACTATATATATATATATATATATATTAGCTCACTCTCTCTCTCTCTCTATATATATATATTTATCTTGTTCAAATTTTCAATCCTTGATAAAATACTTTTTATAAGATCAAATAAAAATTTTTAAACTTGTAGTGGAAGACACTCTTCATGTTAATACTGTTTTTTCAAATATTAAATCATTAAATAAATTAATTATCGATCTTCGGTGCCAGCTTAGATCCGTCTCCATTGTTGAAACAATATAACTGTTAAAACAATGACAAAAATTGGCTGGAAAACCGGTTTTTCAGCCAAATTGGTCAAACTGGGAGTGCATTGTTACAGCAATGCAGACAAATCATGTACTTTTTTCAATTCCTACTATTATAGTTCACTCTCTCATATATATATACACTGTTCAAATTTTCAATCGTTAATAAAATACTTTCTATTCATCCATTCAAAGTAGGAATTGACCTAAAATTTTTTTATATTACTTATTTTTTATTAGTTTGAATGACTTTAAAACTTTAACTAAAGATTAGACAACATTCATAGCAATGGTAGGTATAATACTTTTATGTTTGTTACAAAAAGCATTTTTTTGTAATTTTCTTTTCTTTATGTGGTTTTGAGCTTTTGTAAATACATTACAAAGTAGCAGATCTGTGGGCAGATGTGAATCATTACTTCATTACACGTTAATCGATAACGAAATTATGTAGCTCCGTTTCATGTAAAAAAAATTATTGAATATATTCCAAATCCGAATAGAGTGTAAAGAATGGAGCGTTAACTCAAGTGCCGTCCTCATCGCTTAACCAAAGCTCGTCACCAATAGCTCATGGGTTGCTTCCAGAGCGAGTGAGAGTTATATTAACGTTGCGATGTAACGCTTCACGAGAGCTATTGGTGATGGACCTCGTAATCTTGAACCATGGTCAAGTGACGAGGATGACACCAGAGCTGGCACTCCCTCTCCAAAGTACCACATCTTACCAACGATAGGATGTTTGAGCTTTAACAGATTTAATGTGCATCGGCCCCTCCCCTCTACACGGCGGGTCTTCAGCGGCCCTAGGCTCAAACTCATGACATGGGAGTTACGAGTCCTTGACCACAAGGGTACCGCGGTCACTATTTAGCTATATAATTCACCCGTGAAATTTGCTGACACATAACAATTCAACGAGTTATCATGATTAGGAATAACTCGAAGATATTTTTTAAAAATTATATTGATGAAACTCTGCACAAGCAAAAATAAAAAAAAATGTTTTGTGTGTTAACTTTATTTATTTTTTTATTTTCTCCCCTTCAAAAAATCTGTGGAATAGATGTTTTTGATAAAGTCATCTCAACCTTCGGAAGGATTGACATGGTAATAAACAATGCTGGAATGTTCAGTGAGCAGAATTTCCAAAAAGTTATTGATGTAAATATTGTAAGTATATATATTGGACTAATTTTTATAAGAAAATTGTTTAAACAGATATTTATTGCTCATAAAATGTTGCAAAGTCTCAATTTTCTTAAAAATCAAAATCCTTAATCTGTCTTTAATTTGTGGAGATTATTTGAAGAATCAAACTATTTACTTAGCTATGTTTCTTGTTATAGCGCTGGCAAAAAATACATTTTTTAAAAAATATTTTTAGAAATTACTTAAAGCTTTTGAATAATAATCAAGCACAACTTGTATAAGAAATCGCTTTGGTATTAGCACAGCCAATTCATTTTGAGTTGATTCAAAGAGATACTTTGAGAAAACCTTTTTGTTTCAAAAAAAAATTTCATATCATTAAACTATACTTAATCACTGATACTAGATAATAAATTTTATTCTGTTACATAGGGTGATTAATGCAAACGTTCCCGTTACGAGCAATTTTTACGAGCACGTTCGCACTTTTACTTAGTTGCTATAGCAATGGCTTTCATACAAGTGTTTCCTAGTGAGCTCACAAAAAGTTGTTCCAAATAAAAGTTGCTTGAAACTCCAGCCAATGGGGTTCTTCAGCGCCCTACGTCATAAACAAGATGACGGCATCGATTTTGTCAAACGCATCAGATATGGCGTATAATATTTTAATGGTGTATAATATTTTAAATAGAATGGTGCTCCCCATTTCTGTTTACTCCCATCCACAAAAGCGTGAGTGAAATAAAAGAAATAATTCTGGATGTTCGTTTGCCGAAACAGAAAAATCGGCGAGTAATTCTTCAATGGGGAGGTTGAGCGTGGCTGACGTCAGAGCATGTCGTTTTGCTTACGGTAACTCTTCCCCCTCAGATAGGACGAACATTTGGTCCAAAATGTTGCACCACAAATGTACGTGTGATACGGTTCCACTTTCAAAATGGCTGTAAAAAAAGAACCACTGGTTGGAATGAGTTGTACATTAAACCAATTATATTGTTCCACGTGCATGATTGTTTCAGTTTTTTGTCGCAAAAAAGGACTTTCAAATCATTCAACAGTTGTGCAGTGTAAAGAAAAAGTTCATCCACCGCGGCTCGGTCGTACCACGCTGGACGGAAAAGATTGTTTTATAATAGGTTCAATTCATGACGGTCTTGTACACCAGCTTAGCTAGTCTTGAGTGGGCCCTGTATCAAGATTTCAAGAAAGCCTCTTTTGGAGGCCCTTTACTTAACATATTACCATTTGTTTGTTGCGGCACCGTATCATTGAGGAGGCTGATACGGCGGTAGCTGACCGCATGACAATCACATGTTCGCGACTTGATTCAAAACTGACTCTAAACTCATTTGTACTTGTTCTATTTGTAAAATGTAGATAAAATATCAAATTTCATAATAAGATACAGATGCTTAAGTATAATAAAAAAAATCGTCAAAAAGATTTTAAATTTTAAAAAAAAAACTAATTTTATTCTTGTACTTTTAAATTTAATTACTTACGTTCGTTATTATTGTTGACAAATATGAGCTTCTTAAAAGGAAGTTTCTGCCAAGAGCAAAAGTTGGCTACAATGAAGCACATGAACTGATTAGATGAAAACATATGAAAGCATTGCTTGTGGGATTATGTCGTCATTTATGAGCTAATTGGCTAGAAACACGTGTTTGACATTATCATGTGCAGAAACGTCTTAAGACTTTTTGAAACCTTGGCCCAGAGACATCTTAGGGATTTCTTAGGCCCTGGGCCCCTATTTAAAAGCAGGCCCTGCCTGTGACCTTTAAAGTAGACTGTGTACATCAGGGGTATCAAACTCGCGGCCCACAACGAACATTTTTTGCGGCACGGTCAATATATACCCACACAATAATACATATTTTTTTTAAAAAAATTCTCCTGAAATTCGAAAGACAGCAGCAGAAAAGAGATATCAAGAGTCAGAATATGAATATTATTTTTTTTTTTGGTTTTTTAAATATGTTTATTATTATTTAAATAAAACTACGTTTCTATGAATAATGATTTTTTTTGCAGCCTGTCTTAAGTTAAAGCTTGTTTGCTTGGCCCGAGTTAACTTTTGAGTTTGATGGACAACATGGTGTACTGTACAACTGGTGTACAGCATGCATTGTCAAATACTCGTACCATCGGTGATTTGAAACAAATTAATGTGAATGGCTGATAGAAAACTCAGCACAAACTAGCTCGACCGACGACAGCATTGCGACTAAATGATTTGACCGATCATTTACGGTATTAGGCCTAGGCCTAGGCATGGACTACGGTCATGTCACTGTTGCCAGTCGACATGCAATTTGAAATTCCCTGTTTTGCGAAGAATATGTACTGTAATAATATACGAACATTAAAATTATTCATATCATTATCTTATTTAGAATGAATCGGAACGAAACGAGGCCCCACAGAGGGTGAGTCCCTGGTTGGCTTATGTCTTAAGATGCCCCGGATCATGTGATCATGACGTCACATGAATTTAGTACATTGTCCTTGGGTCAAAAACTGCACGAAAAGCAGTAATAAAAACGCATATTAACTATCATAAGACTCGCGGAAGACACGTTTAACCTACTGTCTTCCACAAGGCGAAAACAATAAGCAAAAGAGCGGAGTGTCTTACGAGTCACGTTGTGAAAGTCCAGGCTTTCAAGTCAACTAAGTTTGCAATTAGGCCACTTAACACAACATTTTTAAGATAACCCCACTGCCAGAAGACATAAAGATTGAGGACCGCTGATCTTGAAGACGTTGAAAAATGACGGCTGATCATTCTATCATTTCCAAAATGTCTTTTGATTTGTTGCATCACAAGTTTTGCAATGTGCGGAGGAAGGCTATATCGTATTTTACAGTGCTATCTATTGATAAACTTTAGAACTATGTTCTTATGTCATATCGTTTTCCCTTCTTCAAGTATGTTCAGTTCAAATTTGAAGACATTCTGATTAGTGGTTCTTTTTTTTTTTGCAGCCATTTTGAAAGTGGAACTTTAATTGCAATCACCTTATATTTGACGCTTTAGTATAAAATAAATTTTCTGAATGACTGCCATAGCAATCTAAAATTATAACTTCTTTTAATTTTTTTGTTGGCTCTTAATATTTCTTTTTACAAAATAATGAACAAAACACACAAAAAAACGAATAATGATCATATGATTATGTAAATTTCATGTGTATTTATTTACGTAAAATCTCAAATGTTTGTATTTTCTATCTAGCTTGGAGTAATCTATGGAACTAAGTTGGCGTTTGAATACATGGATGTTAGTAAAGGTGGACATGGAGGACATGTTATCAACACAGCTTCTGAAGCAGGTTTAATAAATATTTTTTTGGTGCCTTTACCTTAAATTTTACTCTTTTGGACACACAATTTAGTTTCTAACTGCTTTTATGCAAAAAAATCATAGTTTTTTAAAGCTTTAAAATGATTAATCAGTTCATTAGTTTGATTATTTTTCTTTACATTGTAATTACTTTTTACTTTATTTATCACTTTAACCGTTTCGTGGGACTTGAGAAAATCACTTCCCATGTACAGGATCTTACAAAATGTACCTGTGGGAGGCGCAAAACCCATCACTTGCTATTCTAACGATGTTAAGACTAATTTCCGCTTCAGTTTTGTGCACATAATCCAGCGAATAATCCGTAAATCAGACAAAAAAAGGTGGTACTAAACAAGAAGTACCTTTTCCAAAAGCTGTCGCTGTATATAACGATGTCATTGGAAGGGTTGATCGCTTCGAACGAAGAAAAGAAAGGTACCAAATAAGAAGATATGTAAAATGGTGACATCGTTACAATTAATATCTTTATGTGGTATTTGGAGCAACAAAGGCTATTATCCCTGGTGATATCATATCTTTTGTTTTCTTTTTGACCTTGCCATTATAAATAGTTTTATACTGTGGCAAGAGAACAAAAGAGAACAAGCTATACGGAAATTTAGATCAGCTAAAATTCTGTTTAGCATTATCTCTTCAGCAAATAGACGGATTTTCTTTAAGAAAAAAGAAAGGACGTCCTTCTAGCTACCAAGGAAAGAAGTGTGTAGTTCCGGATAATGTGCTCTTAGCCAATGTGGGAAATCATATGCCAAAAATGATTTCCAACTATAAACGATCTAGCTATATAACAACTAATGCTAATGATAATAAAGAGCCAGATAATATCAGAATTAACGAAACGTTCTTAGGCTTTTGTAAGGATCTACTGCCTGCACCTGGCAACAGGTCGAACGAGACACACGATATAGAGAGAAGGACCTGGCAACGAGAGGGCAGAGAGGTCGGAACGAGGGAGAAAAGGAAAGCGGTGGCGAAAAAAACGTGGTTGGATAAAGAGGATACGGCTGGACGATGTATTGTAATCTTGTAGCATCTTAATATATTCCTTATTTTAAGAAATGTCCCATAGAAGGTGTGAAATAAAAAAGAGGGACAAAATCCTGACTGCAATTATTTTCTTTTCACAATTCGACCACGATCGGAAAAGAAGCCACAAGATTACACTGGTGTCAGAAGTGGGGTGCAATGGAGCAGAAATTAAAGGAACAAAATATTTCAAATTGATCGGTGTTCGTACTACATAATTGTGAACAAGGTTCTAGTGGACATTCACAGTTTGAAAGAAAAATTTTAACAAGGAAATAGAACCTTGCAGTGTATTTTCAAGTTGATGACCACGTGGATCCCAGGAATTGTCCTGCAGAAATTTCAAGCGAAAATAAACAAGACCTTCTTCATATGAAGTTTTACTATCATCTGCCGAGTTGGGCTAATGAATGAACAGATGTCGTATTTTTCTTCATTTTCTGATGAATGGAGCCGTGACCTGAAACAACGAAGGAAATCCCAGTAGTGTTCAACTACAGAAACAGCGTTCATGTAGAGGTAAGTGGCTATTGTTCCCCTAAGTTAAAATGTTGTGTAGATGTTTAAAAGAGTAATGGGATGCAGTCATATTTAATTAATTTTTTTTTATAAATAAAATAGAAAAAGCAGATATATCTCGAAAAGAAAATTTCATTGGTTTATTGCAATATTCTATGTTGTTGGATTATTGTGTAGATGAAATAAGAAGATTATTGTGTACTTATTTTACGTGGAAATAATAGGGTATCATTTTAAATGTTGTAAAATATGTTATTTAGAGTTCTACATAGTGTTAGACTATAATTTCTTTTTTTTATCATCATTCTTTACTGTTTTGAAGTTGTCTCAAAAATTAAAATTTGTGTATATTGAAGTTGTCTCAAAAATTAAAATCTGTGTTTTGCATAACAATTCAGTATGCAGAATTTAAAAAAAAAAGAATTAGATTAATTTATCTTGAAATAATGGTTGCGAAAAATGTATGTTTTAATCGGTGAAAAGTATCCAAAAAAAAAGTAGTATATGTATTTCAAGTAGACTTCCTGTTAAAATGTTGAAAATAAGAGATTTTGTAGGTTATTTATGACTCAGAATATGGCATGTTTTTTTTTAATGTTATATGATAGTTTTTCATTTTAAGCAAAAGTGTTGCTATTTGTCAGTTAGTTGATGGTTTAATGCAATCTGAGTTTATTTCCTTTGCTCGTAATTTATGATGTATATATATATTGGTTTTTTTTTCCTACATAAGATTCTTCTTTTAATTAAGATTTTGATTATCGCACTCGGATTCGCTTTTTCGGCACCGTCATGAACGGTCACGAAGACAACCGCTCCACGGAGAACTCGGATTCGCTTTTTCGGCACCGTCATGAACGGTCACGAAGACAACCGCTCCGTGGAGCATGCGAACGGGAATTCCTCCCGTGATCCTGATGCTGTCACGCGCCCGGAGAAGATAGACTCTCTCCCGCCAAACGTGCATTGCGCACGCATCCGAACTTTGCAAAAACTAATCAGATATGCTGAAACACGCATCCGCTACCAGCAAGAACTGATAGACATCGAGACTTTTGACCAGAGAGATACCGATGCTGCACAACTACAATCATATATGCATGCCAAAGGGGCAACAGAGCTCGACTACAACATGAAATTGGGTGAGTTGAAGCTTCTCTTTCCTTGCCCAGTCAAAAACTGCAACCATAACACCACAAACGGACTTAATGCTACCCGTCTTAGGAAAAGAGCGGCAGAATCCTGCATTCTTCCCGCTTCTTTTAACCCCAATACTAAGGAGACTAACTCCAACTCAAAAAAGTCTAAAACCAACGATAAAGATACCAGCAATAATACCAAAAGATAATTAATCGCAAAGAGCTGCCAGAAAATACCATTCCGGTAAATAACCCCTTCTCGGTCCTCACAATTGACGACAACAACATGGAAGTCGTCGGCTCAATAGAAAACAGTGACATCGCCCAACCCAAAGTAAAGCCCATTATGCTTAAATACAAAAATAATTTTAATCTAATCCTGCAACACTTAAACCGTAAATACCCGGATTCCGTTAACAAGCTTACCGGCGAATACATTAAAATCACCGCCGCTAGCATTGACCAGCACGGTGAAATCACCAATGAACTAAAAGAGAAAGGAGAGGAATTCTACGCAGTTCCCTCCCCCGGAGATAGACCACTAAAAAGGGTCCTGAAAGGCCTCCCCTCAAACTCTGATATCGATGATATCAAAAATGACCTGGCAAACCAAGGTCTGCCCGTTATGAAAGTTGCGCAGCTGACGCAACGTAAATCAAAATTCCCTCTTCCCCTTTTTCTCATTGAGGTTAGGAAAAACGTTCGGGACAGTCGGGACATTAGCACTTGCTGCTATATGTCCATTGCTTGGGATTCGTTCCGCAGAAGACCAGGCCCATCGCAGTGCCACAACTGCAACTACTTCCATCATAGCTCGCTTAATTGCTCTATCAAAACCAGATGTCTGAAGTGCGGTCAGGAACATCGGACAAGCGACTGTCCTATCAAAGAAAAAATAGAAAACCCTCAATGCATACATTGCAAAGCTACAGGTCATATGGCAAACTGGAGCCAATGCCCAAAATTCCCCAAAACCAAGCCCAGAAAGGGTGACGCTCTAAACGATAGAAATAAAAATAATATCAACGAAAATAGGCCCACCTTTAACTCTAATAAAGCTACTCCAAACGTCAGCTACGCAAATGCTGCCAAAAGTGAACAACAGATGGCAGCACAAAAACCTGTTTCTGAGCCGGCGACGAACTCTTCTGAGTCCAACACCGAGCCTAAAAATCAAAACTCTGCCCCTTGCTCGGATATCTTCCTAGCAATCCGCGAATTCCGAAATTTCTTCGGAAAACACCCTGAACTCATCACTATTGGGAAAGCCCTTAGAAACGCCTCTTCAGAGGAAGAAAAAATGGACATCTTTTACGAGGCAATGGCCTCAACCTCTAACAACCAGCTATGAATTTAGGCCGCTTTGGACTCAGAATTGCTTCATGGAACGCCAACGGCGTTTCATCCCGTAAATTGGAACTAATAAACTTTATAAATAAGCACTCCCTTGATCTAATCCTCATACAAGAAACATATCTGAGACCAGGTGTAAATTTTAAAATTCCTAACTTTACTACATGCAGAAACGACAGATCCCAACCCTATACTCATGCATCCGGTGGTACTGCTATCTTAGTCAAATCCTCTCTCAAACACCATCTCATTCCAACACCACAGCTCGGAGTGGTAGAAGCAACCTCGGTTGTTCTCACACCCCCGAACGACGACCCACTCCTATTAGCCTCTATTTACATTCCACCACAGCTATCAGCGACCTGGAAGTGATTTTTTCCCTAGGACACTCTTCCATCCTGTGCGGAGACTATAATGCCCCCCACACAGACTGGGGCTGTACTTCCAACAATCAAAGAGGTCTTCTCTTAAGAAATTTCACAGACGACACTGACACCGATATACTAGCCCCGCCCACCCCAACACGTTTTGGCTATAACTCCGCCTCCACAATAGACTTCGCTCTGACGAGACATTTTCACTGGAGAACCAGTGTAAATTCCGTCTCAGAGCTCAGCTCAGACCATAACCCGATCATCCTAAACTTTAAAACTTCAATTAAATTTGACTTCCCAACCCGTACAGTCACTACGGATTGGAACCTTTTTAGACACACCCTCAAAACCAACACCTCCTTCCGACCAATCACAGCACACTCGAGAGAGGACATCGAGAAGCTTACTACCGACATCACTTCCAATATCTTATATGCATACGATCTCTCATCCAAACCCGTTCACAATAGCAATAAAACATATATTGACAGTGATCTTAAATCACTCTTCAAACAGAGAAACAGAGCCAGAAAAACCTGGCAATTCACGAGAGATCCCAACGACAAAACCATCCTAAACAGACTTCAAAATAAAATCAACAGAAAAGTAAATGCTCTATCACAAAAACAATGGGAGGACGAACTCACTTCTCTAGATCCCGAGGACGGTTCCCTTTGGAACATGACCAAAGGATTTAGAAAGAAGAGGTCCCCCATCTCGGCCCTGACAGGCCCCACCGGAATTGCTTACACAGACACACAAAAAGCTGAAACTCTAGCAAATGCGCTAGAAGATCAATTCCAACTCAACGACATTCAAAATCCTGATACAGACAAACAACACATGAGACTTGTTGATAGGTTCTTTATCAACGACAATAACTTCGACGACACCCCCATTAGCACTAAACCCTCTGAACTTCTAACATATATTAAAAAAATGAAAATTAAAAAAAGCCTCTGGCAGAGACAAGATTACTAACAAAATGGTTCTAAACTTTCCCATCTCTGTCATCTTCCAACTTACTAACCTTATAAACAAGATCCTGCACTCTGGTCACTTCCCACAAGCATGGAAAACAGCCACAGTTATACCGATCCTCAAACCCGGTAAAAACCCCACGTTGGCGACATCTCATCGCCCAATATCGCTACTCCCTGTCCTCAGCAAACTTGCTGAGAGAATAATTTTAAATAGGCTCAATGACCACTTACAAAATAACGACATCCTCATCCCCCAACAGCACGGTTTCCGTGCCAATCTATCCACATCGCACCAGCTCCTGCGTGTGGTAGAATACGTCAAAACCGGATTTGCGGAAAACAAGTCAACTGGGGCTGTTTTCCTCGATATCCAGAAAGCATTCGACAGAGTCTGGCACTATGGCCTACTCTACAAACTCATCCGTACTAACACCCCCCTACCTAATTAAAATCATCAAATCCTTCCTAGAAAATAGGAATTTTTCTGTCCCTAGTTAACCATACCTACTCCTCTCTCAAAAATATTTCTGCCGGCGTGCCACAAGGCGCGCTACTTTCTCCAACTCTATTTAACATCTATGTCAATGAGATCCCTAGGACAAGCTTCTCGACTCTCTGCCTTTACGCAGACGACACAGCAATTCTGGTGCAAATACTCACACACCAACTACATAAACACCTGGCGAGACTGGAACACTGGCTCTCTACTTGGAATATCGCACTAAATGTCGAGAAAACGGAGGCAGTCTTCTTTTCTCGTCAAAAAACCACCTAATACATACATCCAAAACAAGCACATCCTCTGGTCTTAAAGCACCAAATACCTTGGTGTTACTCTAGATAAAAGACTCACTTTCCGACAACACCTTATACAACTCAGAAAAAACTTCAGAATTTCCGTGGCTAAAATCTACCCACTAATTTCCCGGAATTCCTTTATATCTCTAAGAAATAAGTTGCCTATTTATATGCAAATTCTAAGACCCACCCTGATTTACGCCTGCCCAATTTGGGGTCATGCAGCCCACTCAAACATTAAGCAAATCGAAATCGCTCAAAATTTAATTCTCCGAACCATTACCAAAGCAGACTGGTACATTCGAAATGAGGACATCAAATCTGCACTTAACATAAAAACCCTAAAAGAAGTTATCAGAAAAATAGCAACTAAATTCTTCATTAATATAGACGCCCACGAAAATAGAGCAATTCTCCGAATTGAAAAGTACCCCATTAACCCCCTTTTTAATCGCCCAAGAAATATCCTTGCAAACCCGTAACTATAATTTTCAAACTTCCAAATCACCCATTTCAGGCAGACTCTCTCTCCTCCAATCGGAGCAGAGAGAGCTGACCAATCCCGACCGCTGCTCTCATAGCAGTATTACCCAAAAAAGTCTCGTTCATCCACCCCGCCCACCCCGAGTGGCTGCATCCCGATTGGCCGTGGCCAAATCACTCTAATGATTTCAAAACCCCCGATTTTTCGCGCAGCTCCCAGAAGCCCCTCACAGGTGTCCCGGCTCGCCACATCGCCTGTGTCAGGCATATTCTTATACCATAAATAGCACAACTATTCCTCTTATTATAATGACACATAAACATCCACAAATTTCTCTTCCCCACCACAAGTAACTCTCCTTCACAAGTGTCTTTTCACTCCCCCCCCCACACACAAAAAGTAACACTTTAATGCAGTTCTGGGCTAAGGTAAAGCCGAATCAAAGCTCACCCAAAGTACTCAAAGATATATATAGGAGGTGAAGTTTCCCTGCGGGAAACATGTACTCCGATAATATTTCCACGTATTTTAATTAAAAAAAAAGAAACTAAGAGTAGATTTATGATTTGAGAAATAATTCTATGGTAATGTAGCTAAAGTATGTTGTTAATTGTGTTTTTTTTTAAAAAAGGTTCTGCGTTCTGATTAGTAACAAATAACTGTGTCGCATAAAAGTTTTATTGTTAACATATTTCGAATTGTGTTTCTGGAATTTGAGTACTCTTTAAAAAAACGAGTGTATTATTTTTTTTTTTTTGCTTGTTAAATATATAGTACTATGTCATTTAAGTGTTTGTATTTAAATTTCTCTCAGAAGGTAATTTGGCATTAGGTTTAGCTTGATTAAAAATGGCATTTCTCATTAGAAGTAAGAAAATTGACTCAATTCAATTAGCACGGGACTTATATGAGTCACCTGATCCGTCTGTGTTTAAAATTGTTTTAATTAAGGGATTTAATAATCTCTAGTAAATATTACAAGGAGGAAGAGGCAAAAGTGTTATTGGAAGTTATTACAGCCGAAAGATTAGAGACAGAACAGCAGCAAAAACTAGAACAACAAGAACAATTAGCAATTGAAAAATTACGCTTGGAAATAGAATTATCTAGGAACGCTAATCAGAGTGCTACTCAAAATAATGGTCAAACCTCACGTGTGAAATCTTTAGATGAAATAGTTAAAATGGTTAGGCTCTTAACTGTAAAGGTACCCAATAAATCAGACGGGTGGGACTATTTCTTTTCTAGTCTTGAAAAAGCTTTCGCTAGTGAAATGGTTATCGACGAGTTAAAACCGAAGGTTTTGTTATGCATGTTAGGAGACAAAGTGTCAAACTTATTAGTTAACCTAGGCGAAGAAGAATTAAAAGATTACGAGTCTTTAAAACAGGTTGGGCTCAAGGAGTATGAACCCTTACCCAAAAATATGTTTAGAAAATTTTAGAAAGGCCAAACGTAACTCTGACGAAACTTTCTCTCAGTTCGCGTCCCGTTTAACATCGATGTGGTTATACTACTGTAAGTTAAGAGGAGCGAATGAGAGAGAGAGATTTTGAGTTAGTTAATCAACTGATCGTAGCAGATAAAATGTTTGAAATGTTGGATTCTGAAACGGCGACCCATATTGGTGTGCTCCAAGGGGAAGAATGGTACAAACCCAGGGACTTGGGCAAACAATGTGATATATTTTACGCTTCCAAAGGGAAATCCTACGATGGACCTGCCAGAGCTAAATGGAATGATAGTGAAAAGAGAAGTTTTAATGGAAGTTGGGGTAAACAGCCATTTGGGGAGAAAAAGTCAGAAAATTTTTCTTCTAGGAAAAACTTTGATAAAGGTCAAGTTACTGAAAAAAAAATTCGCTTGTTTCACCTGCGGATCAGATAAACATTTTAAGCGGAATTGTCCAAAAAACAAAGGGGTAGATAATAAAAGACTTAATGTGAATAAGGTGTCAACGGAAGGGACAGAATTGGGAGATGGGACGGTAGCTGCTAGAGTTGATTTGCTAGGTAAAGTCATTCCTAGGCGATCTATTAAAGATAAATTAAGTAAATTAGTGAAAACATCTATCAGTGTAGATGGGAAATTAGTCCATGTTTTAGTGGATTCTGGTACGGAAATTGCTGTTATCAAGAAAGACTTAGTTCCTGGAATATCGGTTGAAGGAGCTGCTTCCACGATTTATTTGAAAGGTATTTTCGGTCCAGCGGTTAAATGTCCTTTAGTATATGTTCCAATTGGTCTTGGTTCCAATTGGACCGGTGGCCAGGTTAATGTGGTGCACCAGCAAGTGTTATGTGCGTTGGCAGAAGTTTTGGTAGAAGATGTGTTGCTTCCACCAGATGTTTTAGATATGTTGGGAGGAGCCCAGAGTGAAGAGAATTCACTGGCTCAAAGCTCTTAGGATCTGAGGGTTGACTCAGAAAATGTAGATGAAACCGAGGTTTCATGGGGTATTCTGCCAGAGAGAGAAAACACAGGAGAACATTGAGGATTATCAAAGGAATATAACTTCATGTCGGAATGAAGTGGGAACACTGGGTACTAAGGATGAGGAGGTGACCGCTGAGAGGGATAAAGGAAGCATGGTGGCTGATAGTTTTCGTTCCGAGCAGGAGTGTTGTGCCCAGTTAGCATTGGTTTGGAAGCATGCTAAGGAAGACAAAGGAAACTACTATGAAGTAGATGGGTATCTATTTCATAGAGATAAAATACTCGGGGAGAGTATTGGGCAACTGGTAATTCCGAAATGCAGAAGAACTGAGGTGTTGAAACTAGCGCATACTTCCGTGTTCATCAGCCACATGGTTCCCAAGAAGACGCTTGAACGAATCAAGTATTCTTTCTTTTGGGAGGGTCTGAGGGCCGATGTGAAGAAATGTTGTGAGTCATGTAAAGAGTGTCAGTTCACTCGATCGGTTAGGATTAAAGACCGATCATCCGTTACACCTGTGGCAAGGCCTGAATTGCCATTTCAGGTGGTGAATATAGATCTGATAGGTCCAATTGATCCGCCAAGCTCAAAGGGACATAAATATATTTTATGTCTGGTTGATCAGCACACTAGGTGGGGCGAGGCTGTGCAGTTGACTGGTCTCAGTGCGAAGGTAACCCGTGAAGCTTTGTTAAACATATTTTTGAGAACAGGGATTTACCTTTTGTTGAAAAGGGAAGGTTTTGTAGAAAAGAATAGCGCAGCATCGTGGGTCACGGTACTGGATTTGTGGAAGTGGTATTTCTGTCGTTCTCTCAAGATGAGTTGTCTGAAGTATGCCACATGCGTTATGCCGTTTGACATTTACATGACTAAAAAAGTGAGGTTTAAGATTGTATACACGTCTTATGGATGTAATTTAACGGCTCAGGTTTTAAGAATGTTAGAGCAGTTTGTTGTATCTCGAATAGTCGATATAGACATTCTGATGCAAATTTGGAAAAATCGTGTAAAGCAAATTAACTTTGTATTAGAATGGGTGAGATGGGTTGGGTCGGAAATCATACCGACCGAAGGCAAATTAGAGCGGTGGGAAAGCTTTTTTTTCGTGTACTTAATATAGATTTAGTGAACTCATTGAGCATTCATTCATGAGCTAAGGAAGTAAACATGGTCCTGATTAAGATAAGGACTGTATTGTATATATTTAGTGTTGTTGTTTTTTGTATAATGTGTTTTCTATGTATCTGTTTGCAATCCCATTACAGTTTAGATCTTTCTGTGAACACAGTCACTTATTTCAATTGGGTGAACTATTAATATTATTTCATGTGTTTGTTTTAAGGAACTTTGACTAGAACAATCATCAAGACTTTTGACTGTTACAATTATTGTGTGTTCTGTTTGTGAATTTTCTAGTTTCACGGTTTGTGAATTTTCTGTTTCTGGTGTCTGAAATGGTAAAATCAGCCACAAGGGGCAAATTTTACTCTTAGGTGGGGCGTGTAAGGATCTACTGCCTACACCTGGCAACAGGTCGAACGAGACACACGATATAGAGAGAAGGACCTGGAAACGAGAGGGGAGAGAGGTCGGAACGAGGGAGAAAAGGAAAGTGGTGGCGAAAAAAACGTGGTCGGATAAAGAGGATACGGCTGGACGATGTATTGTAATCTTGTAGCATCTCAATATATTCCTTATTTTAAGAAATGTCCCATAGAAGGTGTGGAATAAAAAAGAGGGAAAAATCCTGACTGCACAATTTTTTTCTTTTCACAGTTTGAACACGATCCGAAAAGAACCCACAAGTTTACAGCTTTATTGAGGCGGCAAATCAGACTGTAAAAAGTTTGGAAAGTGATGTGTTAAATTTTCTAAATACTCTGGACATTAATTTGGCGAAGTGTCGAGGACAAGGATATGATGGGGCATCCAACATGATTGGAGCGTATGGGGGATTACAGAAATTAATTAAGGACAAACAGCCAAGAGAAAATTACGTTCACTGTTCATTACACAACCTCAATCTTGTTCTAAACGATGCATGTAATAACGTGCCTCATGTAAAAGAATTTTATGACTTTTGTCAAAAAATTTACACATTTTTTGGCCTCAGTATTAAAAGGTGGAGTAATCTGAAAATTGTGCAGAATAACGAGAACATTCAGCAGACTATTAAATCACTATGCACGACAAGGTGGTCTTTTCAATTTGACCCTGTAATATCAATTCGCTACAATTACATTTCGATTTCAAAAGTACTTTCAAATGTTTTACTAACCAGTACTAAGCAAGACGAGAAACAGGAAGCTTTAGCAATTAAAAAACATACGGAAAAGTTTCAATTTGTTCAATAGGGTATCACCCCGGAGTTTTAAAAAAAGACACATAGAAAAGTTAGACAGTTTTTCGATGATTTCAATGCTGATGAAAAACTTAAAGACAGAGAACGATTGTTTGAGCTGGATGTTTTTAGAGGCTAATGTTGATGTTATTAATACTCAATTAAAAAATCGCTTTGAGAGTATAAATGGCATTTACAAATCATTCAGTTTTCTTTCTCCCAAAATTATTGTAAGCACTACAAATGATCTCTTATATAATGAAGCCAATAATCTTCAAAAAGTATATAGCCTCGATCTATCTAGTGAATTTCCAATTCAAATTATGTCTCTAAAAGCAATTTTTAGTGAAGATTTAATTAAGCTAAATTCGATGAAAGATTTAGGTAATTCTTTGATGATTCCATATAAGTTTGCTGCGCCAAGTTTACCAGATGTATGTTTTGCAGTTTTTTTGTTTTCGACTCTTCCAGATCTTTCTGCAATGGCGGAAAGTTCATTTTCTAAATTAAAATTAATAAAAAATTATCTATTTTGTACGATGTCAGAAGAGAGGCTCTCCTGTTTGTCTTTGATAAGTATTGAACAACAAGAAGCAAGAAAAATTGAATTGGATGAATTAATAACCGACTTTGCTAAGAAAAATGTGAGACGTCAATCGCTTTTTTTTGTGACTTACTTCTTGAGTGTAGTGCTGTATATGAGCTAGTAGTGTGTGTCGCGAACAACCCAACGAACTAGTGACTTTTGTAGTTCAACCTGAGTGGTACTGCGAGCGCATTCTTTTTAGTGTGCATGCTTTCTTATTAGTAACAGTAGTTGTGTCTTTGACTTTTTGACAATTTATGCTAGAATTGTATCGAACTGAAGGTCAAGCTCATCCGGGGATTCATAAGCGAAGAATTTGGAGATACCTTTTTTCTATCATAAGGATCTGAAATCGAAAATATTATTTTATAGTGTTTGTGTTTTTCTCTTAGTGTATCGTTTTTATTTAAGTTACCATGTTATCAGTCGACTGTTGTTAGATTTTCCATTCTTTAAATACTATAAATATTCTCTAATGTTAAACGTTATTTACTTTGTTTACTCAGACACAAGTTGATTTTATATTTAAATATTTTTACGTGATGTATACGGTACATTATGTTATGGTTTTGCAATTCTTCGTGTATATATAGATATCCGGCTTGGGGCCCAAGATCTGACATTGCGGAGGGCCCAATTATTTTCCGTTACGCCACTGTTAAGCATGTTACTTTGTTACTATACGACTCTGATATACATCATTCAATTTTTCTGAAATTTTAATCAGTTTCAGTTCTGTGCATAATCTTTCAATCCACCAATTTTTGTCTCTATCGGACGGCTCCTTCTTAGTGCATCCTTATTTTTTTTTGTTACAGAGTTTATTTTATTTATTGCAAGAAATATGACGATAAAATTAATACATTTTATATTAATGTAGTAAAATATATAATTTTTACAATACCTTTATGTAAAATGGGGTTAACCTTTTTTTTTTTTTAAAAAAAGTTTTATTAATTTTTTGAAAATTTTGTTACTTATTTTTTATTATAACTCACTAAATACAATTAACCAATTATTTCTAGATTGTTTTGCATTAATCTATCTCAACACACATTACTTATGTTAATATGACAGTCTAAGATCCCCACAAAATTGATGCAAAAGGAATCGCTTAGAAATATGATTGCAACTCAATTTTGTGTGTGTGTGTACAAATTCTTCTCTATTTAACATACACACTAAATTTGTGCGACGTGTGGAAAGTACAAAAGATATTAAATTGTAAAGCAGGGGTCCTCAACCTTTTTTCACACCCCATATGTATGACAGATAATTCACGCGGGCTGCAACATAAGGATTAATGAGAGAAAAACACTATAAGAGAGAGAGAGAGAAAACAAGGAAACATTGGACATTGAATTAGACTAGTGCAAAGAAAAACATAAATATACAATGATAGATTTTTTAGACTCGGGTTACACAAACAATAGAATTCTTTTTCTTTCTAAAACTGGCATAATTAACATTTGTAAATTTTTTCATTCTCCTACTGCGATAACTCGAATATAAATCCCAATGACGTTAATATTTTCACTAATCATTTTGTGTTTAGTGGTAAAATGACAAGAAATATTATATTTTTATTTACACCACTTTCACAACAAATCAAACAAGTTGTTGTTGATCCTTGTTTGTTCTTCACTACAAAGTAGTCAACATCCCATTCGTTTTGAAACAACCTATTTTCTTCCGAAATTTTTCGCTTGGGACACATGAGGAATCAGTTTCACCCTTAAAATGGTCGCAACTCCAGCTCTTGAGCACAGTGAACGATTGTTATTTGTTGTTATATATGTTACCT
Source organism: Trichonephila clavipes (assembly GCA_019973935.1). Classification (NCBI taxonomy): domain Eukaryota; kingdom Metazoa; phylum Arthropoda; class Arachnida; order Araneae; family Nephilidae; genus Trichonephila; species Trichonephila clavipes. The sequence continues at coordinate 93,298 of BMAU01001203.1, forward strand.
AGGCATGGTATAGAATGCCTAAAACTAGCCGGCAATGTATGAAATGATTCTTATTTCACACATTGCCTAGGTATTCTATAGAATGCCTGATGAGAAACCGGCGAAGTATGAAATACATCTCCGATTCGTTTCGAATATTGTGTGGCAAGGCACGAGACTTTTAACGCGTGCCTCAGGCTTTGTCAGTTGCAAATTGTGGTTTGTTCGGGAATGTCAAAATACTCAATTTTACTTAAACTTGTTCAGCAAAAATTAGTTTTTTTCTGTGCTGCATGAAAACGGAGAAGCAAGTTGTAGTGTTGTAGAAGGAGTCATCGTCTATAGCAGGGGTAAGCAACCTATGGCACAAGGTACAATTATCAGTGACACTCAGCACTACTCAACAAATTTGTCAATTTTTGAATCAACTTCCTAAATTTGTAATACACCTTATTTGAAGAACATTTCCAGAATTTGGACAACTAAGGAATTATGAAAAAAATTGAAAGATAACTCTAATGGTAAATTTACAGCTATTTTGTAAATTATTGAATGCCATAGTTGGAGAGATTTAACTGTTTAAAGAGGGAAAATTGCATACATTCCGCTTTTAGTTCTACATATCTAAGTAAAATATCTTTCCTCATACGAAAAATATTTCGAGTCCGCAAAGAAATTGTTTAACTGAATGCTCAAAATCATGTCAAAGTAAAAATCGCAAATTACACCATATTTTTTGCGATATGAAAGTAGAGCGAAGCGCAGCACTAGGCTCACATTAAAAAAATTTTTAAGCTGTAATCAGGGGAAATACTTATATTTTACGTTATCTAAATTTTATCTTAATAAATATGTTTAAAAAAACATAATATTTGTACAATTTCGAGTTTTATTTTTTATTTTTGTTGAAGAAATAGTTATATTTTATGCTGTTTATTTTTATGTTAAGCATTTTTAATTAATGCAAAATTAATGTGTGATAAAAGCTGTGATGTGATGTTTGGTGTGAAAATAAAAGTAAACTCGTGTAATCTTTTAAAGAAGGCATCAATACTATACAGAATGGTTCCAATCACAGGTCCGTGTATCAAATGGTATCAGAACACTCAAGGAGCATTAAATTCTTTCTATTTTATTTACTGGAGTGTATTTCTCTCAAGTTTGTTTGACTTTCCTGAGAAATTTCTTTATATTTCATGTAAAATCACTTTATATTAATTTTCTGGAGTAACTAAATTTGATTCTGAAGACATGTTTAAATACAATTAAATTATTAAATCAAAACAATTAAAAGTATAAACAACGTCCCACCCTCAGCGGTAAAACTATCAAGTGTTGACCAGTCCACGGGGATAAAAATGTTGGGAAGCACTTCTATACAGTATTACATCATGTATTCTGAGTTTTTTTAAGTACTTCATGAATCTCGTTTGGCTATTGGACACGGAAGACGTGATAGAATTCTGAAAGAACTTTCAACAAAATTCAAAAACGTTATTCGTTATGATATTGAATTGTGCATCCACTTTGTGAACCTTGGCAGAAAAAACAGAAAAATTAGTTAAAAAAAGGAATTGTTGTGAAATTTATAAATTTTTTTCTGAATTCCAATATATTGGCACTTGTAATGAGTCGGAAAAATGGTTTCTATCGACTCAGAACTTCTGAAGGAATTTTAAAACAAGTATATGCGAAAACACAATTTACTTTATGCCCTGAGAACTTGCTTAGAATTAAAGATATTCCTGATCATTAAATTTTCCTCATCTGTCAGTTGCAATTGCTCATTCCAATGGAAGCGGTGAAGGATTCGTGAAATATATGTGTAAAAACAAGTAGCAAAATAAGATGCTCTTTGCGTGAAAAATGTAATGCAAATTAATTCAAAATGTTATTCAAGCCTACCATGTTGCAATAAGCAGATTATTTTTAAGTTCCTTTTTTTTATTTGAAAATTTTGTTTTCCTTATAAGAAAGACATAAATTTTATTTGGTACAATTTTCTTTTTCTCGTACGTATTTTGAATAGTTTTTAATATGGCACTCTCATTACTTTGTCAGAATAACATTTGTATTTTTTAAAAATGTGCATCATTTAAATAGTAACCTTATGATGACATTATTTCATACTTTGCCTAAACAGCTTTAGTCATTCCATAGAATGCCTAGGCATTCTATGCAATGCCTAGTCAAAGTATGAAATAATCTCTTATTTCATATTTTGCCTAAAAACATCCGGCATTCTATACAACGCCTAGGAATTCTATAGAATGACGGCATTTCATACTTTGCCGGTAACATATATACTAAAAAAAGCCACAGTTACACAAAGAAAAATATAAAAACTTACTTTAGATACTACGGCATCGACAGCAAAATTTACAGATTTGATTGCTGGATTAAAATAATTGTTCGCTAAATTTTTAATAACTTGTTCTTAAATCGCTGAGTGCAATGGCTACTGACCGGGCCACTCGGAAAAGTCCGCAGGTTGAGCACCACTGTTCTAAAGTGCAACTTCGAATGATTGAATATTCGAGACTGTTTGTTCAACCGGTTAAAAGATTGATCAGAATTGGAGTGAACATTAATGTAGTGTTCGTTGATGGATGTTTGAACGTCATTGCTTTTAATCACTATTTTTTATTCTGTATGAAGATATGCTAATTAAGTGTCTAACTAATTTCTAATATTGTTAATATCTTTTACTTAAAATTTAGAAAAAGATCTTTATTTATGAACATGACAGAAACAGATGTACAGTAAATTAAGCTAAGCTGCTCTTTTTCAACCACAACACTTATCGTTATCTTTCTTTATATTACTTGGTAAATCATTAATTAATTTTTGTTTTGTTAATGCTTCATAACCGAAGTTTTCTTCCATGGTCATGATTGAAAAAATTTTCATATCACATTGAAGAAAGTGATTAGAATGAATATCAAAATGGATAATAAGTAATAAAGAAAATATAGTCATGTAACTATTAAAAAGTATTCTTATTTACTTATTGTGGTAACTGGACAATTACAGTTTCAGAAAAAAAATACAGGATGGGTCTACAGTGGCGTAACGGAGAATATATATATATATATATATTAAGCCCCCTGCAAATTCAGGTTTTTGGCCCTCAAGCCAGATCTTACAAAGGATTGCTGCAAAACCCTAACATAACATAGGCTTTGAGAACCTCTTAGAATCCCTCCGCACCGCGGAGATTGTGGAGAGTGTATGCTCTCAAATCATCCGTGTCGAAAGACATGAAGCTTCGGATCAGTTTAAAAAATCAGATGAGTTTAACTCTGTCGACATTAATTATTATTATTCTATTTTCTAAAATGTTATGCCAAAGGTAATTTTAAAAAAAAATGCAATAATGACGCAAATAGCCCTTGTTTTTCTTCCTATTGGTTATAATCCTATGTACATATAACGTAAAATTTAATTATGTATTTGTTGTTAATAATTAATTTTATTAATTAATTAATGCTAATTATTTATTCAATAATTAATTTTGCATTGTTTTTGTTCCCGAAAATCGACACTATCAAAAGAATATGTTGGGCGGCGTATTGGAGCATGATACCAAAAGGGTGGACTTTCGACCCTGGAACCTGTGCTACTGATTGTTGGCGATATTTAATTTGTATTTTTTAGTCATACCCATGAGGTTCATAAAATTTCACATTATTCGTCCTGCTTTAGGTTTGGATCCATTTTATGTGTCCCCTGTATATTGTGCGAGCAAACACGCTGTGGTTGGATTTTCCAAGAGCTATGGGGTAAATAAAATCAATTCTTATTTTTAACTTTTTGTAGTTATTATATTAGTCTATTTTAAAATACTACCATTGTAGTTCGTCTTTATTTTCATTGGGAAAAAAAATGTTTAACTTATTTTATAAAATCATCATTACCCAACACTATAGAAAATATTGGCATCCGACTTAAAGTTCTACATCGTTCTTTTAATGTTGTACATACACTTGTCAAATTTTATCCTGCTTTTGTAAAGAGAGTAGCTTTTGAATTTAATGAAGTAACATTTTCTATTTTTGAAATGATTTATCGTCGTTACGAGTTGCTGTAATTTTATGTTTCGAAATTTTTTTGGTACTTTTCCATTTCGCCAGCGCAAATTTTGCCAAGCAGGCATTATTGGCGACAACACGCAATATACACAAAGAAATGCCGAACGTTTTCAACAATTGCTTCTCTAAACTAGGTAAGCTACTTCTGGAAAGATCCTTAATGCTGCTTTTTTTAAAAAAAACGTTTCATACTATCGCTTTATTGTTTTTGCTCCTGGAAGTTTGCTTCCATAACAATATCGAAATTTACGCTGAACTTTAATGGGGGATTTTGTTTTGTGAAAACAAAGCACACATTGAGCATTCTCTTGAATCTAAGCTTCAGGGGAAAAAATGATATCCCTTTGCAAATGATCCTCCGAGTCGCTCTAGAAGGAGCTTTCGCACCACTTAATGCACAACAACTACTAAAACTAATCTATCCATTAATACAAAAGTTACATTTTAATATTAAATAGCTATTTTGCAATGAACTATTAAAATCAAGGCAAGACTTTTGGTTCACCCTGTATATCAAAATTGCACTATTTTATGAACAAACTTTCTTGTATCCCTATTGTATCATCTATGTAAGCCAGTAACAGCCTCCGGACTGAATAGATCATTTTGATCTAGCGGTATGTTACGTTCTTAAGAATCAGAAGGTACCAGTTCTATCCTACGGATATGCGCGTCACTTCATTGGCTGAACTGAGAACCCTTCTAAACTGCCGTGGCCCCATCTACCCCAAAAAAGAGCAGCCGTAAAACAAACTCGCCAGACTCACTTGGCGTAGCAAAACCAAGTCGTCAATAAACAGTAACAACTGCTCACGCAACACGCTCACCATTACAACTATATCGTTCTTTTGCCTATCCACCGATTCCATGGTGCGGAGGGATGTTGCAGTAAGCCAGTAATAACCCCTGTACTAAGATGATCCTTTTGGTCTAGCGGTATGTTACGTGCTTACGGAACCAAAGGTCGGGGGTTCTGTTCTTCGAGGAAATGCACCACTTCAGTAATTAAACAAGGAAAAATTAAACTTTATAGCTATTTTAAGGAGATGTGAATCCTGATGTCTTAGCAACTTTGTAACTTTTACTTAATACAAGCATATTATTTAAACATTTTGTTACAATTGCAGAAAGAATAAGAATTTGTTCTTTTCTTGTTCAGCACGAGTTTCATTTCAAACAAACCGGCGTAACAGTCAACGCCATCTGCCCGGGACCAGTGGACACAGGTTTCTTTCGAGTTTTTCCGACTAAATGTATTGACGTAGCAGAAGCCAAGAAACTTGCCGCCAAAATGAGGCCTGTCAAGTAAGTCCTTTTTTGTTCATTACAAACGAAATAGTAAAAGAAATTTCACACCAGTTCCGGTAATCGTTATAGCTTAAAGAAAGTAATATGAATATTCCTTTCTTTAAACGATGAAGAAATATATTTAATAAAAAAATGTTTGTGAAAAAAAAACTTGAAAATTATTCCTGTCAGTGCTGAGAAGTAAAAATCTTGCAAGTTCTCTTAATAAAGTACTACAGAGCTTTACGGAAATGATTTTGTAAGTTATTATCTGGTTTGCCTTTTGAGATAAAATTTTAAGAGGAGTTGGAAACCTCTCTCCCTATATATACTGATAATGTTAAATTGGCTGTTTTTGATGTACCTTTTCTCAAATTCTGTTACATATACATGCTTGAAATTTTTCATACAATTTAAGTACATCTTTCTTATTATACTGATATGAGCTTTTAGCTAATTTTGAATTTTTTAATAATTTATGAAATATTTATCAAACATTGCGAAATTTGACTCATTTTTCACATATAAAATTGTAATAAAATAAATGTTTTTTACAAAAAGCTTTGTTTGCGCAAGCGCAACAGCGCTGCCTGGACTGCGCATGCCCAGTAATTCTGATGTAACTAAAAAGAGTTGTGAATAAAAAATAAACACCAGTCCACTAAAAACTGTGTTCTGAGTATTCGACGGAGTGAGCCATAACATTGGTCCGGTAGAATCCGGAGAAAAACCGCGTGTAGTGATGAGTTAAAATTGTGTCTGAATACTGAGGGAAGAAACTGAGTTTCCGAAGTATTTTCTGTGTCTTGAGAGTCCAGCGCAATTCATCAGTCGAAGTAAGAGCGATTTCCTTGCTTCTTATTTGATATCAAATTAATGTTATGTGTTAAAATGTCGACAATTAAAAGTCTTAAAAAGGACGAGCTTCTGCTGGTCGCCGAGGAGCTGGGATTAGACATACCCCAGAATCCAAAAATTATAGTATTAAAAAATTTAATTGAGAGTAGTGAAATCTTTGAAACTGATAAGGAGTTTCTGCAAAGTGTAATTGATGGCGTTTTGGCGGAAAAGGCCGATAAAATTGAACAAGAAAAATTTAAATTAGAGTCTGAAAAGGCCAAGATTGAATTTGAAAAAATTAAATTAGAACAGTTAAAGAAAGAGCTTGAGTTAACTAATGCTAAATGTAAATTGTCCCCTGCGCAAGAGAAAAGTGAACATTTCGAATCTGTCCCATCTGATATTGAAAACTTAATTAAAAGTATCAAAACTCGAACAATACCTGTCCCTTCTAATACAGAAGCCTATAATTTATTTTTTTCAATCGCTAGAAAAGCTTTTAAAACAAAAAATGTGGAGGATAAATTTAAAGCAGAGATTTTATTGAATATGTTGGGAGAAAAGGTGGGAAATTTAATGATTTATGTTAAACAAGAGGAACTGGGTGATTACGAAAAATCAAGCAGTTAGTGCTAAAACAATTTCAACCAACACCTCGAGTATTACTTAACCAGTTTCGAAGGTCCCAAAACTACCAAATGAGAACTATGTTCAGTTTGCTTCTAGAATTGAAGCAATGTTTGATTATTATTGTAAATTAAGAAACGTTAATGAGTTTAATGAATTATGCCAGTTAATTGTTGCCGATCAGATAATTAATTCTCTTGATCAAGAACTGACCAGTTATATTAATTTAAAAATGTGCGAAAATTGGTACACACCAGATAAGCTGGGTCGTGAATTAGATTTGTTTATGTCATCTAAAGTTTCAAGTAGAAATGAAATAAATACGGGTTTCCGACAAAATAAATTCTTTAAGAGTGGCGTCGACAGAAAGGGGTTAAAAGGTGTAACTAGTGTTTTTTTGTCCGATGTCAATGAAACAAAATGTTCATATTGCTGTGAAAATCATGCTATTCCTTTTTGTACAAAATTTAAACAACTTTCCGTTCGTGATAGAGTAGAGATAGTTAAAAAACAGCGACTATGCTTTCTGTGTTTAAGAGTAGGTTGTATGGCGTCGAAGTGCAAAGCGAAACCTTGTAAATTATGTGCTAAGAGGCACCATGTCTCGTTACATTTCCCCAAACAAAATACGGATTTTCAAACAAGCCATAGTACGTCGAATGCTTTCCATCCATCAACAGAGTCAAGGTTAAATGCGGAAGCACGAGAGAGAATTTAACCCTGCTTTTCCCTCTAGAGAGGTTTCGGAGAAAGATAGTAATGCGGTGTTTGCAATTAATCAAAAAAAGGGAACCACTAGTGTGTTTTTGAGTTCCGTGAAGTGTTTTGTAAAAGATTCATCTGAGGAGAAATGGAAAATAAGAGGTCTTCTTGACGTCGGTTCTATGACAAATCTAATTACGAAAAAATTCGTGGAAAAATTAAGATTAAGAAAAGAAAAAGTAAATATTCTGGTCACGTGTTTAAATGACTCCTCTGTATGTGTTAAAAATTGCGTAATTACGGAAATCTCGAATTCCGATGGTAGTTATAAAAAGAGAATAAAAATGTTAGTTGTAGATAAAATTACTGATTTAACTCCAGTTAAAAATCTAAATGTGAAAGGATTAATTCCTGAAAATATAAATTTAGCAGATGATTCCTTTTATGTGCCAGGTCCCATTGATTGTTTATTGGGTGCAGAAATTTTTTATGAATTATTGCGTAGTGGGCAAATTCGTTCTGAAAATTCTAATCTTATTTTCCAAAATACTGTGTTTGGGTTCGTGGCTTCAGGGAGCAATAGTTTTGCACATACTGAAGCACGGGTTCATTGTGGATTAATTAAAGGAGATTTAAATCAAACTTTAAAAATGTTTTGGGAATTGGAAAACGTTGACGTAGAGAAATCTAAAAATGAAGAAGCTATTTTTTGTGAGGATCACTTCCTAAAAACGCATTTTAGAGATGAGGAGGGTCGGTATGTGGTTAAAATGCCCCTTAAAAACGAACCAAATTGTTTAGGAGAGTCGAGGGACATCGCTCTAAAACGATTGAATGCGCTGTGGACTCGATTAATCAGAGGTCCTCAATATCTTAAGTTGTATAGAGACTTTATACATGAGTATGACCAAGTTGGTCACATGAAAGAAGTTGTCGCAGAGCATGACAACTCTGAGGTTGCCTATTATATGCCACACCATGGCGTCCTTAGACCAGAAAAGAGCACAGCGAAGTTGAGGGTAGTTTTTAATGCTACCAATCCTACAAGTAATGGGTTATCGTTGAATTCCATACAATACAATGGAGGACTGGTTCAAAATGACCTGTTTAGAATTATGATTAAATTTAGAGAGCATCCTTATGCATTTACGGCAGATGTGAAGATGATGTACCGAATGATACTCATCCATGAGAGCCAACAGCCGTTGCTTAGAATTTTGTGGAAAGAAAGTCCAGAGGATCCAGTGAAAACCTTTGAGATGAAAACAGTCACATATTGCACGGTGAGTGCACCCTTTTTAGCAACGAGAACTTTACTGCAGTTATCGAGAGATGAAAAGAAGAACTTTCCTTTGGCTGCACCTGTTCTAAGAGAAAACTTTTATATGGACGACGTTCTTTGCGGCGCTGCGTCTTTAATGGAAGCCAAGGCCTTGAAAAACCAACTTTCCGGCATTTTGAAAAAGGGAGGAATGGAATTGCACAAGTGGGGTAGTAGTCATCCGGAACTGGCTTCAAACATCCTCGGAGACTATGAGTTCGAGAATCCAATTGAAACCAAGACGTTAGGAGTGTCCTGGAAATCACAAGAGGATTGTTTTATTTTCAAAATTGCAGTGGAGTTAAAAGACTCCTACACCAAGAGATGTGTCCTTTCGACAATAGCTAGACTGTTTGATCCATTAGGACTATTAGGTCCAGTAGTCGCAAGAGCCAAGATCTTCATGCAGAGTCTTTGGAGTCTTAAAATCGACTGGATCGACGAGTTGCCTTCTGAGAGAGCCAAAGAGTGGCATCGTTTCCTAGAGGACTTCAACAGTGTAAGAAGTATCTGCATTGGTAGATGTATTGTGCATCCTCAAGCGACAAGGGTAGAACTTCACGGTTTTGCTGATGCTTCAGAGAAATGTTACGGAGCAGTGATATATTGCCGTTCTCAATCGCCAGATGGTGCAACAACAGTGAAGCTTGTAACAAGTAAAAGCAGAGTAGCACCTGTGAAGAGTGTCACCATGCCGCGACTCGAGCTGTGTGTCGCCGTTCTTCTTGCAAAACTGATGAAAAGAGTTGAGACTGCCTTACAAATGAAAACAACCCCCGTGTACCTGTGGAGTGACTCGACTATTGTCTTAGCGTGGATCCAGAAGGAGCCTATATAACTTGCTTAAAACCTTCGTGGCAAATAGAGTTGCCACAATCCAACACTTGATTAACGCAGAGCAATGGCATCATGTTTCTTCGGAACAGAACCCAGCTGACCTCGTTTCAAGAGGTCTCGACCCGTCCAGTCTTCTCAACAACTCTTTGTGGTGGAATGGACCTAAGTTTTTAACGACGAAAGATTTTCCGGAAAAGAATACCCTTTCATCAGTGACTGATAATGATGAATTTAACTGTGAATTTAAAAGTAACGCAAAGCACTGTGTTAATTTAAATCTAACAAACTCAACACACACACACACACATTTATGACTGACCTGTTAAATATAAGTAATAAGTACACTAAAATAATTAGAATGTTAAGTTTTATTTTTAGGTTCATAGCAAATTGCCGAGGAGAAAAAAGGAGAGGACCTTTAGATGTCCAGGAAATCAACCAAGCGGAGGTCACCTTAATCAGGATTGTGCAACTACAGGAGTTCAAAAAAGATATAATGAGTTTGAAAGAAAATAATAGAGTGTCTGCAGAAAGTCTTATAAAAAGCTTAAATCCCTTTTTAGATAAAGATGGTGTGTTGAGAGTTAGTGGTAGACTTTGTAATAGTGATTTGAACTTTGAATGCAAAAATTTCCTGTAATATTACCTTGTAACCATAAATTAACGAATTTAATTGTAGAATATTTTCACTTAAAATACTTCCATCTAGGTCCACAGGCCTTACTATATCAAGTAAGACAGAGATTTTGGCCTCTTAGAGGACGTAATGAATGTAGGAAAATAGTACATGATTGTCTTGTATGTTTTAAAGTGAAACCTATAACTTGTGAACAAATAATGGGCAATTTACCTAAAGAAAGAGTTAGGGAAAATTTTCCCTTTGATTGCAGTGGGATTGACTTTATTGGACCGTTTTGGATCAAGAGCAACAAACAGCGTAAAAGCAGTTTGTATAAGATATATGTTTCAATTTTGTGTGTTTTGTCACTAAAGCTGTACATTTTGAATTAGTGTCGGATTTAACAACTCAGACATTTATTGCCTCATTAAAGAGATTTATTGCTAGAAGAGGAAGACCCTCTCTAATATTTTCTGATAATGGTAAAACATTTATAGGAGCTAATGCAGAACTCAAGAGATTGTACAAGTTAGTGATAAATCCTGATCCTGAATTGGCTGGTTTCTTAGTAGATGAAAATATAAATTGGAAATTTCTCCCTCCCAGAGCACCAAATTTTGGTGGCTTATGGGAAGCTGGCGTAAAGTCGTTCAAATTCCATTTTAAACGTGAGGCAGGCAATTCTAGGTTTACTTATGAAGAGTTTCTAACCATTATGACTCAAATTGAGGGAATTTTGAATTCCCGTCCTCTCACCCCTTTGTCAACGGATATAGACGATTTGTCGGTTTTGACACCGGCACACTTTTTAATTGGAAGACCAATTACTTCCATTAATGAACCAAGCATTATACATATAGAAACAAATAGATTAAACATATATCAGAGACTAACAAAAATTGTGCAGTCTATATGGAAAAGGTGGAGTAATAATTACTTAAGTAATCTTCAACAGAGATCTCTAAATGGAAATTTGAAAAGGATAACGCTAGAGTGGGTGATTTAGTCCTTATTAAAGAGGATAACTTAGCAGTCAATAAATGGCTAATGGGCAGATTGATTGAGGTATTTCCTGGAAAGGATAATAGAATTAGGGTTGTAACAATCAAGACTCAACATGGTGTAGTAAAAAGACCTATTTCTAAAATTTGTATCTTGCCCATGAGAGAATGAATTTTTTTTTCTTTTTGTATTACAAGATTTTACTTATTTTTAAGTTATTGTAATTAATCTTTTAGTATTGTGTGTATTTTAGTGAATTCTTTCTGATTTATAATTATTTTAATAATGTTACATTTTAATATAACAATATTGTAAAAAGCCATGAAACTTATTGAATGTTGTAACATTGCAATGCCGGGCGGAATGTTTGCGCAAGCGCAACAGCGCTGCCTGGACTGCGCATGCCCAGTAATTCTGATGTAACTAAAAAGAGTTGTGAGTAAAAAATAAACACCAGTCCACTAAAAACTGTGTTCTGAGTGAGTGCTGAGTATTCGACGGAGTGAGCCATAACAAGCTTATTTTAGTATATATTAGCCATCATTATAAATAGATCATAAAAATTTACATACCTGTGAACAGTAGTTTCTCAGGAAGGTACATCGAATATCAAAATTTACATTTTAAGATTAATTGATTTTAATGTATACATTGAGACTTCTAATCGACTAGGAAGTAAAAAAGTAAAAGGATCAATTCACACAATAAAAGATACATGTTTTGGTTTATATCAGACTTTCAACTTTTAAGCAAACACAAAATATTTTGTTTACATTTTTCGCCATTTAAATGGATATGGCCTACTTTCAACGATTGTTTAAAAATAGGTTTTAAGGGCTTCTAATTACCCTAGAGGTTAAAGTAAGGTATTTTTAGAAAGGTTAAAATATATACAATTTGAAAATTTAAAAATCTCCAAACTGTCAAAAAAATAAGAGGTTTAAAGCTTTCAAATATGCCTTAAGAACTTCAGAATAATCGTCTGCTAATGTTTTCTTTTGATTGGAATGTAAAACAAAAGATTTATTTTGAAAATGATTCCTAAAATGGGTAGATACCTCGAAAGTAAGTGATTGTGCTTTCCTAGAAGAAATATTCACATCAAAACAAAATATAAAGCGATGTAAAAATTTCACTTATGCTTTTCAAAAAAAGTTTTTTTATAATATATTGAATTTGAAAAGAAAAAACCTCTAGCTGAGAGAAAAAAATGAAAACATGACCATGAGAAGCCTCATCCTAAGACTGTTCGAACGCAGGCAACTGTCAAAGAAGTTAAGTCTCTGATCTGAAAAGAACCTTCACCGACTCAAAGATTCATTGCATTGAAACAAGAAATCACTTTCGGCACTGTAATTAAAATCATTCATAAAGTTTTAAAGTTAAAGAAGATGTTTAAACCTACAGTTCAACCACTTTTGTCAAAACATGTTGCTGAAAGGATTGAGCTATTTTTCTGTCTGAAAATGTGTTCCACATTTAATTTAAGCTCTTTTACATTCAGTCTCTCGGGTTAAAACAAATGATAACGAAATCGGGAGATACAGCTTGGTATTGCAGCCACATAACTAACATATTATCGAAAATTCAATTACACCACTAGACAGCTAAAGAATCAAAGAATTGATTACGCAAAGTAAGGACTGTGACTCATCGCACGCGGTGGAGGGGAGCGCCGCCGTTTTGAGGTAATTTTGCCGCGTATTGAGATTTTCATTTAGTATTGTTTTTGACTCCGAGAAGCTACGATGTTCGTTTTAGTTTTCGATAGTTTTCAAAATCTATCGGTTGTATAAAAACATTAGCGTAAAATAGTGACAATGAATATAATAAGATGTTAAAAGAAAAGAAAGTATTATCAAAAATATATAATGTCGCCCTATACGCGTCAAAAAGTCAAGTCCAAATACAGAAATCGTACATGGTCGGAATGAGCTTCTCAAGAGCAATCGAATGGTACTAATAAAACATCATATGATCGACTCTCGCAGTGCCGGGAACTTAAAAGATAGAATGCGGCCAAGCGCATCAACGACGGTGCCAGTACAACTGCAGCTGGGGCAGTTGAAATCATGCGAGTGGATGATGAAATCGCTTCTATGGTGACACCGGACTGTTAAAGCTTCGATTGTGTACGATCGTCGTTTATGAAGACACATTGGACAGCAGCTAGTGCACGTTTCACTACGTCGTTTGTCAACAATCCATTCGGACATAAATGTGATGATGCGTGTGATCGTCAATGGTTTCTGTGCTCATTGAAGCCAACAAATGAAAAAATAACTTACCACTGCATAATAATACTTTCCCTGAAGAGTTAGTGGCTAACTTTAAACCGCACTGAGTGAAAAAACTCACTAGACATGTTTAAAGTGCCCACGTTGTCACTTTCGAACGAATTTTTATATCCACGTAAGCAATACTGGTTGCCCGCATTAGATCCGATTAGTGCATGCCTAGTATCACCTCGACTGTTATTCATGCTGATACGTCGGCTGCAACGAAATGAATGTACCCGTGGATGTGGACAGCGTCAATTGGACGATGATCAGGAGGTACGAGATGAGTACCAGAGATTGGCCCAAAATTCGTTGCCGACACTAGTCGCCAATGTAAAAAAGTTTTGCAAAATGTTCCTGATTTAGAATGGCTTCTACTATTTAACCTCTTTGAAAATCTGAGAGATCTGACACTTTAAGCTTTTGAAAAAACTGAAGACTTACGGAATTTCAAAAAGAAGCTACTACATGCTACCAAAATATGTACATTTTTAGTTATAAAAAAACTGGTAGCTATATTATTGCACTGGGTGTTTCTAAAAGAATATCGGAGTTTTAACGCTTTATATAGTATTTATTACATATAACACATATTAGTATGACTCCCATATCGAATAAAAGAGCAACTGAAACAGTTTTGTTTGCTGGCATGTGAACGCGCGTGCGAAACGTATGTGTTAATTTTTCCCCTTTCTTGCTGATCAGCGAGCTAGTAGAGAAAAACGGTGACTAGTGAACATAAAGCGTTTCGTGTTCTCCGGTTTGCAAAGACAGAATCTGCTATTACTGTGCCACGCGCTTTCCGTATTAAGGTCCGTCCGGTTGTCAACCTCCAAACCATAATAACATCCGTAGATGGTATCATCAGTTGGAGATAATTTTGCTATCTTTGTAAAGGGAAAAGTACGGAACGACCAATGCTTAGCGTAGAGATGGGTGCTCGAGCGAGAGACTCTTTCTTGTGTATCTCAAAGAAATCAGTTCGGCGCGCAAGTCGTGTATTAGCAATCCCAGTGACGAGACTGTTTTAAAAGTTTTACGCAAAAATAATTAAAAGTTTATTTTATTCATTAATGCTAATTATTTATTCAATGACTCTTTTCTTACCGTTTTTTGTTCCCGACAATCGACACAATCAAAATAATATGTCTAGCGGCGTATTATGGTCTTTTGACCCTCAACCTCCCTCCCCCCTTAAAAATAAACACACTGCTGTGTGAGTCAAAATTGCTTAAAATGATAATTCATTTTCGCATGTGTGTTTGTTCATATATGTTTTTCAACAGAGTAAAAATGCACTTGTATTTTTACAATCTTATTTATCGAATATCAATTCAAGATGTATTTTTATGTAACAATTTTTCTCCATTTTTTTCAAAAATAATTTTTAAAAAAAATTTTTAGGCCGGAAGATGTAGCTAAGGCTTTGATGAAACTTCTTGAGGATGGAAAAAATGGAGCAATAATCAGAATTGATGTCGATGGGTTAAGATATGTTTAAATGGGGAAAAAATTCAAGATATATGTAAAAATTTATCTGTATTCTAATAAATCAATAATAGAATATGAGTCCTGAAAGTACTTGTGAGTATTCAATTTCATTCAAATAATAAATTAATTGTAAGATTAAAATTGAATTGTAAGCCTTCGCAAGCCACTGTTACAACTCCACCGTGTCACACTATGGCAGGCGTGCTGAGGGTTCGCCACCCCTGAATTTGAGCAATGGACATGGAATGGTGCTAAACGCAGCTCATTAGAGCACAAACTTGCTCTAATAGGGAGAGAGATCTGGCGATCAAGCTAGCCAGGGAAATGTTGAAGCAGTAGTATAACCAGTACAAAGCTTCGCTCACCCCCAATGGTTGAGTGGAACACTCCATGACACGTTAAAAATCCATATTAATACAAATTGAGGCTATAAACTTAGCAAATTTAAGTCAATAATATATTGTATTAAAATATTGTTCAGATGTTATACCAAAAAATAATCATACAAACGAATGTTTTAACACAAATTAAATCTCCGAAGAAAATAAGTTTTCATTAGTAAATTTTTAAGCTGAATATTAAATAATTGAAAGTGAATACAAATTAAACTATTGAATTAATAATGTTTAATCGCAACACTATTCGTATAGGGAATGCAAAATGTCGCTCAGTTAATGCTGCTAATATTGAAATGATGTTAATAAATGCAAATTCAATGCATTCTTAGTAAACAAAAAAAAATATGCTCAGAGTAAAACAAGGTACTAAATACTAAAACTGCACAATTATGAAAATAAGAAAAATTTAATGTATCTTCTAATCGAATGACGGACACAAAAATTTAATAAATGAACATGGCAAATAAAAAAATGATAATATTAGAAGTTCAATAAATAATGTAATATGTTCATTTCATACAATGTTATATCATTCTACGTCCATGGACTGAATTTGCGTTTTATGTGCAAATTTTAAAATACGTTCGAATAAAAATAGTTCTCAAAATCATGAATCGTCTAACGACTTCTTCAGGCTTTATCACACAAGCATGTCTGGAACAAACGTTTCTGTGCATTTTTCGAGCAGCTGTGAGGGGGATGTGTTGCCATAAGCAAAACGACTCGCTCTGACATCAGCCACGCCTATCTTTACACTGAAGATTTACTCATCAATTTGTCTACTTTGGAAAACAAGCATCCAATATTACTTCTTTTATTCCACTCGCGCTATTGTTGACAGTCGTAAGCGGAATGACGGAAAATGAGTACCATTTTATTTAAAATATTATACACCATTAAACTATTATATCCCAATTCTGATGCGTTTGACGAAACTGGGGCTGTCATTTTTAACGTCATTTCGTTTATGACGTAGAGAGACGAAGAGCTCCAATGGCTGGAATTTCGAGCAATTCCTTCAGGAAACAGTTTTTTTAGTCCTGTGCAATGGTAATTGTGTGAAAATTGCTAAAAAGTATTGCTTGAAAGAAAAATTACTCCAGATACGTATACGTGTGATAAGGCTTTTAGTTGGAATAACACTCCTTCGGATGTTGAGATTGTACAACCATTGTTATAATGCAAGTAGCATACGCTCAGTTCACACACAAATTATCGACTCAATAAGCGCCGATCGATGATCTTAATTACACAGATGTTTTTGATAGCATAACATGAAAATATTTTTAAGAATATAAATAGGCTTTTAAATGCATAATAATAATTTTACTACATATGAAGAACCAACCTTTTAAATTACACAGGAATAATGTTATAACAAATTAAAGGCGTTTTTCTTTATAAAAAATAACTTTATTTATTAGTGAAAAAAAAACCCTTTTAACTGCATAAAAACAAAACTATCTCAAGGTGAAAAGAATTGTTCTACTAGATGGAAAGTTAAAAAATTCCGTATAATTTCACAGTGACTTGCTTAAAAAAAGCACTGAACATCTCACTATAGGAGAAATAATCTAAAAAATTTCTGAGGGTTTTATGAGGATTAGTTTTTAAAGAAACGCGGATATACCCGTCACAATATATATTAACTGATTAAAATAAATTGTCAATTTTAGATGAATTTTCGCCAAGAAAAAATGGCAAAAATCCAGACGTGGTGTTTTTAAAAAAAAAAAAGATTTGAATTTCGCACCTATGAGCAAATTTAAGGAAATTACAAAGAAAATAGTTTTGAAAATCCTCTCTCCTTAATTTATTTCTGACTAATGACTCTGTTTTCGTTTAATATCAAAACTTTCTGTTTCGATTCGTTGAAATAAACGATTTGATTCATTCTACGCAATGCGTTTGCATAAATTCCATGATCTGAGCGTGACGTCATTGGGTTTTAATTCCTCAATAAACAATTGGAATTCCTCAATAAACAAAAATAAGTTTGGTGTTGAGTGCATGAGGCAACTGGGACACTCCGGCCCCTATCTGGAAAGTCATGTCTGGCACAAGAAAATAGAAAAAAATTTTCCATGCAAAAAAGTTCTTGATTTGAGCAGTAGGGAAGAGGAGAAAGGAGACTGGATTGTATTGTATCAGCGCAGTAGTAAAAACATTAATTTTATGTAGATAAAACAGCAAACGTGTTCATTGGTTAAAATTTGGCTCTAGATTGGCTACCCGATATTCATGGAGAAAGGGGTTAAAGGCAGATGGACGGAGCGAGTCCAGCAAGGAATATAGTACAGAAAACTAAAATAAATGTGTTTATAAATGAATAAAAACAGCATTTTTAAGACGCTTACCAAACAAATTGTTAGCAAAGAGAGAATACATTTAAGATGGATTAAATCAATCCAGAAGAATTCTTCTAGGTCTTTTAACTTTGCCGTGTGAGGAACGTAGTTTTCAATATTAAAATCATATTGTTAGTTTCAGCATGTGGAAGATATTGAAAATATTTAATGGTGATACTCTAAATGTTATTTTTAAAAATTTTATCGGTATTATAAATATTTTTATTTCTTACATATTTATTTGCTATAACAATCATTTGTGTAGTAAATTTTCGTACATTATCTTTGCTTTTTATATTAGTATTTGCAACATAGCCAAAGATTGGACAAGCACGTGCTAAACTTGGATGCAGTGTAGAAAAGTGCGTAAAAATTTATTTTTAAATGGGAGTTTCGGCAAATTAGGAGGAAAGTTCATTTCATTGAAATGCGGAACTTTTCCCACTTGTGTATAAGATTGCGCTGTTTCTAGGCGAGAGTTATATCAAAGGATAACGCTTAGGTAAATCGTAGATTGAGAACAGGATATGTTCCTGTTGTACAAAGTGGAAATATAAATTGATGTTCTTCGTTTTGTAAAAAAAAACCCACGAGGGGTTTTTGTACACTAAAATTTTTATATTTTGTATTTTTAAAAATGTTTCAAGTAGATAGAGATGCGCATTTAAGACATTGTTGAAAGTGTCATTATTTTTGTAGCTAGAGAGGTAGAGGTATTATCAGCGTATATATTAAAGAGAGGTTGGTTTAATTCTGGAAATATCATTAAGACAAAATATTTAAAATTTGGCTCAAGCAGAGATCCCTGTGACACCTGTAAGAATTTTGAGCGTTTTAAAGAGATTTTCTTTAACTCTGACTTGGAGAGATGTCTGTGTGTTAAATAAGATTTAATAGCCTGAATTATACGACGCGGAAAATTGTTAACGATTAGTTTATAAATGTGTCTGTCAAGTCAGGACTTGCCGAAAGCTATTTCAGTAAAAAAAATTTCTTTTATAATGTGTTTTAAAAGAGGTTTCATTCGTTATTAGTTTTTAGTGTCACCTTGCATGTAAGGAATGAAATGAAATTAAAATGTGTTTATAAAGGTATATTTAATATGAAGCAAAGGCCAAGCCCTCCTGTAAAATGTTGTAACAATACAGAAAATATATTTTGTAGAACTTTCAAATATTATTGTTTATATACATTATTCAAGACAAAGCTAGTTATTTATTTTGGCCAAATGCAACAATTAAAGAATTTAAAAGTTATTAAAATATTAATTTAAAAGAACTGATTGTTAGAATCGAATAATATATTTAAACATTTACTTCCAAAGATCTATAAAGGAGCCTCCAAAACCTCAAAGCACTTCGACATAACAGCACTAAAGCAATTTAATCTAATTCTTTGTAAGTTTTTACTTATATTATTCTTTTTCTGTTATTCGTGGAATTCGAAATAAATAAAATATAGTTGAATTGCACTTTCAATTTTTCAGCGTAAATTTAGTACATTATACGATATTCAGAAGTAGAGAATATCTTATCGTGATAGAGTCCATCAAAATGTGGCCCAAAACTTAATTTTTATTTAGTCGAAACTTAGATATAATGTATATTATGCTTCACTTTACTAAAAATTAGCAGCTTTAAATTGTAGTTCAATTAAATTTTAAATACAATAGAAAATTTCATAATTATTAATATTCTTTAACATCGGTAAAATTTTGAAATAAATATTAATAGCTTTTTAAGTAAATTAAAGATATTAAAAATAGAATTTTTGCATTATAAAAATATCCCACAAACTCAATTATTTCTAAATGTGATTAATTTACTTTTTTTATAAACTCTTTAACATTTGCAAGCTACCTTTGTTTAACAAATTAAAATCTAAAATGGGCTGTAATATTAAAAAAATTATTATATATTCTGAGTATGCTTTTAATTTCTAATATTCATGACATGGGGTTTTATATTAAGTTCAAAAAAGTAATGTCTTAAAAGTATATTTTAAAAAGTATTATTATATGTGTTACAAGTAACAAAATGAAAAATACTTCATGAAGATACTTAACTTGGAGCATGGATGACATTGCAAGCGTTTCGTTTTTCAATTAGGATAAAGTTTTTGCAACGAAGATTGCTCTAAATTAGTGATTCCCCAAGTGGTCTATATAGACCCTTAGGGGTATATGTCGTCTTGCAAAGGGTCCACGACAGCAAGAAAATAATTTGGGGGTCCATGAGTAGTAAATGGGTGTCTATGACAGTTCTCACTAAACCAGATTGTGATTTTAATTTTAAAAGAAAATTAAAGCAAATGGAAACCAGATTGTGTACCTTTAACACTTTTATTTACTATATTTAATGAGGCTAATTTGCACAGTTATGTCACAGCATAAATTTTATTAAAACAAGGGCCATCCCTTCAGCATTTATTGCCAGAATTAAGCTGGTGGTTGCAAGCAATGGATAAAGCAGTATTTTTTTAGTCCATTTATTCAGATTTGAAACTAGGTTTGAGATTGCATTTACTTGGTC
>BMAU01001204.1:0-18592 GCA_019973935.1 Trichonephila clavipes
TCTAGGCCTGAGGTAAGTTAATGCATTTTTCATCTTTTTAGTCTGATAGCTGTATTTCCTAAGGAAAAGCATTCAACTGCCATGATATTGTCAGTACAAAGTTTTTAATGCTTATATATTTTTATTACGTGATTTTTGACTTCATATAGTACAAGCCAGGTACCCTAAAATGACTGATGATTTGAAAAATCAATTTTAAAAAAAGAAGGCATTAGAAAGGTACGGTTTAAGGTATTCTGTTTTGGAAACCTGGTAATTCCTTCTCATAAAATTTCAACCTTAATTACAAAGTTCATCTACAGATGGCGCTTCCGAGTGAGAAAACTATAAATCAATGTTTAATGACCGTATCATCAAACACTTCAGAATTCTGACATGTGCTTTGAAAATGGTTTACTCGTTGGAACAGCGAATATTTCTTGATTTAGGGCTTCATCCCCAAGACATCAGTTTTGTTTTAATGAGAAGTAGTTTCGTAAGACAATTAAGTATAAGAAATGAACCAGCAAAGAGTAAAATTAAAGCACTTTTCGAAAAATTTCGACGTGGTAGAAATTTAATGACATTCGAGTTGGAAATGCTGTCCACACAAACGCAGCAATTATGGATTCGAATATTACAGTCATTCAGTAGATCATTCAACAGTGCCCCCAAAGTGCAGTTTGCAGTGTTGCTTGTCAGATCGGATTATTCTGCCCACATTCTGCGCCAAAGCCTTCAAAATTTCCTTACATATATCCGAAAACATTCCTGCCCTCCAAACTCTGAATGTTGATGCCATTGATGCAAGCGAAACTTTCGAAAACGCAATGCCGATGAAACTGGAAGCATGCGAAATCAATGTTTGAAACATTTGGTTCTCCAATTAATCATATTTCTATCCGGATAGCTTCGTCAACAGGGCAGAACTGGTGCATTTTACAAATGGAAAACCCGCATTTAGCCGTTTCTTCATCCCTGCATCCCTCCCCCAAAAAAGTCACGTCTTGTGCCGCCATTTCATCCAGAGGACTTATTCAGTTTTTTTTTAACACCAAATGATTACTGCAGCACAATATCTGGGCATTATTTATCAATTTGTGGACATTCAAATTGCTTTGGAATATAGCACCGACAATTTGTGGTTCATTAAAGACGGTGCTCGGCCATATCGAACAGCTGTAGCGTTCGATTTTCTCAGTGAATATTCTGATGATCGTGCTAATACCCTTGAGTACCACACATATACGCAAAGTGGCATGAAAAGGTCTCCCTATTCACCATATTTAATACCACGTGATCTTTTCCTTTGGCTTTAAGTAAGTGTATTATAACGATTCCCACACTATAGCTGAATTAGAACAATACGTATCCAATTTCTGTTACACCATTCCAACAAATGTTTACACGAGCGTCTACAAATTTTGTCGTCCGAGTAAGCCATGTTGTTACAGCAAATAGTGGCTATTTTAAAAATATTTGTTTATTGTATTTCAAAGTCAGACACGCCATATGTTTATAAACCTTATAACTAATTTTAATACTTGGTGAGAATAAAATCCTTGGTTGCAAAAGAAGAATGCAGCAAACATAATACTTCTATCACCTTCCATTTTTAAGTAATTTCTTGAATCGTTGGTCCTTTGGAACTACCAATAAAAAACTTTAATCATAGCATTCTATGTATTTCTGTCTGTCTGTCTCTCTCTCTCTCTCTCTCGCTATGTATCATAATACTAAATATATACCACTTTGTCCAAGAATTATGCATTATAAGTGTTTCCTTTAGAGATGTGCATTATTTTTTTTGGTGATTCAATCAAAACACATGCAGTTAAATCAGATTATTTGAATAAAATGCCTAGCAAGAATGAAAAGGTTTCGCCCCATCCCCTTATAGTTTTTGAAAATAATGGATTTTAAAATTAGCAACACGTAATACTGTTATCATTTATTTATTTCCATTTTGGAGGAAGAAAATGTTTTCTGGAAATAATCTGCTGTTTAATGAATTCTCTCCAAGAAAAATTCATTTCAATTTTATCAATGGTATTAAACCCAAATGAGAAAATTGTAAGGCGTTGTCTTTTTTTCTAACTTAACCATTCAGTGAAGATTTCGAAAAAGTTTCGTTTGAAAATTTACATAAACTGGAAGTACTAAACTTCTCCCAGAAGACTTTTATTTCTAAAGAAAGAAAGCTAATCGGAAACAGAATTTTTCCCAAGCTTTGTTCTCAAGTATTCGTGTAAATTGAAATTGTTTCCTTGAAAGAAGGAATAAGAAAAAAATAAATCTTCAAAACTCAACGACGTTTTAAAATACGGTTTAAAAAAGTTAGAGAAAAGGTCTCAGAAAAATTCTAAATCTCTATTATCTATTTTTAGTTATTTGTGTTTCTCAATACTGTAAAACCAATAAAAACCGCCCCTGAATTGCTCCAAACTAAATCTTTAGACTTATTTCAGCATAAATATCAAAATAAAGGTGGTTTTACAAAAATTACATTTATTTTTACGAGAGTTACAAAATGTGTGTGTTGTGTCTTCACAACATTAGTCCAAAGTAGTAAAAAAAATTATCATTTTGACATACGAAAGTCTCTGAAGCATTTCGCATGTAAAGGGATATTGCACTTACCACACATAGTAATTACTTGATTTTTGCAACGCTTACACCTTTTTCTCTCATGTTCAAAGTTTTTAGTGATTATATGGTCTAAATCCGTGGTTCACAAACTTTTTTCACCCACAAACTTTTAATAGTCAAAACTTGCTCACGAAGCCCTTTTTAACCCTTTATCAACCAACGGTAATTATAATGACCACTCACTTTAAAATTACATAGAATAACCACTTTTTCGAATACTCCAACGATACATAGCAGAAATATTCTTTTAAATCCACTCTTTCAAGATATATGACAGCATGAGTTTTATGTTGAGTATTGTAAGAGTCGGCCGGAAGTTTAACATTCTATATAGGTGGCGCGGCCATCGAGAAATGAGAGCTAAAAAGAGGAAGGAGGAGAGATGAGGAGAGAATGAGCGGGCGCGAGGAGAAAAAAAAACAAAATGGTGTTAACTTAAAATTCAATGTATATAGTTAGTTTCGCTAATATGTATTTGTGCTGTGTGTGTGTGGCTATCAATCATCAATAAATTTTGAGCCACTAGACTTGGAGTATTCATTGTGCCTGGATTTTCTTTTGGAATCTTCATGAAACAAAAAGTACCTACAAAATTCCTTATTGGCGCAGTCGGATGTATTTTAAAGATTTCATCGAAGCTCCAGGTAAGAAAGGGTGGTCCACACTCACAAATTAAAGTTATTATTGTATGTATTGTAATGTAAAGAGTGCATTATCAATAGCTGTAGTTGTTGGAATAGATGATATGTTATATTGTAGTAAAATGTATGTTGATTCATTAGAAAATAAGTTACAATCATTAAATGATCATGTATGTTGATTTTTCAGAAACGTTCCGTGACTCATTAGAAATCATTAGTGGTGAGTCAGAATAATCATTAAAATCACTTTTGTTTTAAGCGAGAAATATTTTAGTTTTCCATCAGAGAAAACGTTCGGCGTGACTCATTAAATTAGAATCATTAAATGGTCACTGAAAAAATGAGTTTCCTGTCATAGAAAACATTTTTAAAAAATAATTTGTTTTAAGTTGAGAAATATTTCAGTTTTCCATCAGAGAAAACATTACACAGCAAACGTTTACTTCTTTCGCTCCCGGTTGGGTCGCTGTTCGGTGTTTTCTTCGATTTGAGTCATTATAATCATTAAATGATGAATGCATGAGAAATATGTTAAAGGTTTTTCTATGTTGCCTGTCTAGAAAGAAAGCTGTTTTTTGCATGAAAGAAATTAATGGTATCATCTATTCCAAGACGGGTAAAAAGTGAATATTTGGGTTTCATCCATCATGTGTTTAGAAAAGAAATTATTGCATAATGGATATATTTGTATCTTTATTGAACATCAGTTCAGATAACTGGTATTGTGTTTCATCAGAAACATTTAAAAAATAGCATTTTTTAGATATATAATTTTAAATTGAACACCAGTTCAAATAAAATGCTATTAGCGTGTTTCACCACACAGAAACGTTACAAAATATTGGTACATATTTTTTTTTTTTTATTGAACATCAGGTCATGTATTGTTTGTGGCAAATCTGAAACTTTGTAAAGCATTAGAATACAACTGTATTTTTAGTTGAACATCAGTTTATATAATTGTGAAAAAAAGTATAAAATTTTGTTGAGTTTTGAGTATATTAATGACTAGAAAAAGAAAAAAAGAAAGTATGTTTTAATTCATACCTCAACTTGATGAATGATTTATGGTATTAAAATATTGTTGAATTACACATAGAAATCAAATGTAATTTAAGCAGAATATCTATAAGTAAAGAATATATATATATATATATATATATATATATATTTTTTTTTAATGTGAAATGTACATTAATTGATGAAAGATTTATTCATTATTTCACTCGATTGCATAATTTTTTTTAAAAAAAAAGAGAATTGATCATATATTTTCATTTCCTTTTCTGTACGCATATAACTCATTATGAAAATACGATTTTAACCATTGCTGAGTAAGGGAAAAAAAAAAGTGAGTGATTGCTCAAGGCCATAAGCTGAAGTGTGCATTTTTTTTTATTATTAGAATAAAGTGTAATAACGTATTTCTTTTTCTCTTTTGAATACATTAAGGAATATTATGTCTGCCAAGTAGAACTTGTATTTATGAGTATATATTTTTTTTAAGTATCTGATATGTCAAATATGATTACTAATGATTTTTTATTTTGGCTAAAAGGTTGATTTTCTTTTATTTTATTTGGTTTTATTTTGTGAAAAGGATATAAACGCAGATATTTTTTTTAAATGTTATGATTTATGATGATTTTTAGAATTACATTTTCGAAAATTTAGATATTATTTTATGCAGCAGAAAACCTTTCTTATTATTGTAATAACACTTAGTTGAATTGAATTTTGGTCTATTATATGTGCTAAATGTATCATCCAAGGTATTAATTCGCAAATTTTATGCGGAAGAAATACAAAACATTTATTTTTTTTAAAAAAATAAGACCCACCTGGATTAATTAAGCATACTGTTGTGTTGTGAAATTTAGAGTGTTATTGATGGATTTAGAATAACTATAGTAAGGGTCGAAATGGCATTTTGGGGGAAGGCTAAAAAGCAAGATTTAGTTTTGTTGGCTGAGGAGTTGGGTCAGAAGGTATCAGATAAAATGACGAATATAGAGCTAAGGAATATCATAATCGGTAGCAAAGATTACGAAGAAGAGTTCGTTAGAGATCAGTTATCTGTTATTTTAGAGGAACGCCTTGAAAGGGAAAGTAAGGAGAAAATCCAGCAACAACGCGAATTCGAGTTAGAGAAAATGCGCTTGGAAATCGAAAGATCGCGATTCGATCCTGAAAATTTAAGCCCGCTTAAAACAAGTGTTAGTGATTTAATTAAAATCATTCCGAATTTCGACATAAGGGATGGAGATATCATTCCTTTTGAGAGACAAGCGAAACGTATTGGAGTGGAGAAAACGAATTGGGTATCGGCTCTTTTGGCACGCATGCCGCCCGATATTACTCAGCTAATAGCCAGAGAGTCAGAAGATAAATTTGACAACAAATGACTACATAAAAGGAGTGTTATTAAAAAGGTTCAAGATGAGCCCAGAGACCTTCAGGCAAAAATTCATGAAACATCAGCGCATACCTGCTAGATCTTGGCGTGATTTTGTGTTCGAAATTACGAGTTACTTCGAAGAATGGCTCGATGGAATGGAAGTAAGGGATTTCAAATCATTGAAATATTTAATAATAACTGATCAGCTCAAAAAACGCGTGCCGGGGGAGATAAGAGAGTATTTCGTGGACGAATGGGCCAAATTTTATGAACCATCTGTTTTGGCAGATAAATTGGACGGCTACGAAAGTGTTCGGTCGAGTGTCAAGAAAACGAGTCAACCTGAAATGTCCCTCAGCAATATGTCAGATTCACGATCTAATATTAAAAAAGAACATGCAATAATTAAAAATGATTTTCTGAGTAAAAGGTATAAATTGCCTTTCAAACAAGAACCTAAACAGCCAACATTTAAACCTACTTGCTATTCGTGTGGAAGAGTTGGGCATACCTCGAGGGTGTGTCATGCGGAAAATCATAAGGAAACCTCCCCTAATCGACAGATCAATGCTGTGGAGACCAATGAACGTTTTCAAGAACAATCCTCTGCAATTTTAACGGCTAAGGTTGCGATTCCAGTACATTCCCCTATCAAGGAGGACGAGAAAATAGACGAGTTACAGTCTGTCCACATTAAGTGTGGGAATGAAATTCTGAAGGCTGTCATCGACACAGGTGCCCAGATATCCGTGGTAAGAGCAGATGTCGTCGAGGGACAAAGCGTCGATAGTGGAGGGACAATCCAAATAATGTCGGCGTTTGGGGAACGTGAAGTAACCGAATTGAAGATTTTCAACCTGAAAATCGACGACTCCAGGCACGGGGTAGTACCCATTATGTGTGCAGTTTCTAAAAGGCTAGTTAACGACATGTTAGTCTGTTCGTCTGCTTATGAAGCGCTGTTAGAAAACGTGCAGTTTATTCACAACCCCGCAAACTCCTATGTATCTTCAAGGGCAGTTGAAGGTATTACTGCAGATGATACAAAATCAATTTCCAGCCAAGAAATGACCCGAGAAACTTACCCCTCTGAAATTTACATACAGTCTTTGAGCAAAGCAAATGAGGAGGAAGAAAGATTTTCCGATGAAGATTTGGAAGTAACCCAAGCAATCGAGAAGGTTCTTGTGTCTAAAGGTGAATCAATTCAGACGTGTAGTACGGATCAATATGCCGTAGCACAATCTGTTGTTGTCGAGAAAGAAAAGGAAGAAATATCAGTTGATGTGATAAAGGATAAAGACGAGAGTAATCCCGTAATCCTTAGCAAAGAACGAATTGACTTTGATGAGGATGAAATTGAAGAAAAAAACTAAATTTGCCTAAAAGAAAACGCAAAAATTTAAGCAGAAGGACAGTTGCCGAATTACAACAAAAAGTGAATCTAAAAGCCTCAAGCAACATGGTACTCATACCCCAGCACTGGAATTTTAGAGGCGAATATTCACAGGACAAAAGTGGAATAGGAAAACTTGCATGGAAACTGTCGGATTTTATCAAGCGAGATGGTACTGTGAACATACGACGATCATCGCGAGAAAATCGAAGCACCAGGAAAAGAGTTCGACTTAAATTGAGACCACAAAACAATATCTACCGAAACGGGAAGGTTAGGGTTGAAACCCGACACCTAGACTTTAAGATCGTTGACCCAACGTGGATGAAGCAGGGAGTTGCACGTAAATTGAGGGAAAGTGAAATAGAATTTCAGAAACGTTGTTTTAAACGACGTGCCAAACCGAAAGTGACCATTCGGGAGGATAAAGCTTCGCCTCGCTTATATTGGGACCGAGGAAAGAGGAGTAGCAGAGACATAATCATAATGTATCTTTATAATATTTTTTGGGTGTTAATATTGTATATGCATATAACCGTCGTATTCGGTTAAAAGTGAAATATTTGTAGTTTATTTAGAAAACGTCTATTATTGATTGATTTATGTATTAGTTGTTTTAGAGAGTCTAATGTATCCTTATTCTTATTACTGTTTTGTTTTAATGTTGTATATGGTAACCGTTATATTCGGTTAAAAGTGAAACTTTCATAGTGTATTTAGAAAACCTTTGATTCATTTTTGTATTAGCTGTTTTGGAGTACAACGTATACTTATTCTTATTATTGTTTTTTTAGTTAGTGTTGTGCATGCATATATATCAAATGTAGTTTTCATTTAAAATTGAAATTTCCATAGTTTGCTAGGAAACCGTCTATCATTGACTTATTTACGTATTTAGCATATTTTTACCTGTGTACTCTTAGAACTAATGTTGTTGTTGTTGTTCTCGTGTCCATGAATAAATGCAGTAGATATTACACTATTCATGGAAAAAGGTGCCATAGCCTCCAGGAGGTTGGACTTCTACCTGTTGGTCCACGGAAAGAAACCAATGGAGGCGCATCCGCCACCTGGGGACGCGCCCTCTTTAGGGCCTTAGAACTAATTAAAGAATGTTATTGAGTAGCTTGATATTCATAGAAAGAAGTGCTCTCTCTTTACTTAAGGATTTGGTGTTATGTGTGTGTGTGACAAACCTTTCTGGTAGCACCTGGTCATTGATGACGCATGTGCTTCTGTTGGGGGGGGGGCATGTAAGAGTCGGCCGGAAGTTTAACATTCTATATAGGTGGCGCGGCCATCGAGAAATGAGAGCTAAAAAGAGGAAGGAGGAGAGATGAGAAGGAGAGAATGAGCGGGCGCGAGGAGAAAAAAAATACAAAATGGTGTTAACTTAAAATTCAATGTATATAGTTAGTTTCGTTAATATGTATTTGTGCTGTGTGTGTGGCTATCAATCATCAATAAATTTTGAGCCACTAGACTTGGAGTATTTATTGTGCCTGGATTTTCTTTTGGAATCTTCATGAAACAAAAAGTACCTACAAAATTCCTTATTGGTATTATAGTGGGAAAGATACATAGTTTAATAGCAGAAGTTGCGTTTTTAGCTGACGTTTTGATCGGATTGCGAAGATTGTCATTTTTACTCCGAAAAAGTAGTTAATGTCAAAAGGTAAGTGTCTAAATTTTTGTATATGTTAAGGAAGACCTTAAAAAATTATTTGAATATTTATTTTGAGTGAAGAGTGTATGTAATTAATTTTACAGTTGAATAATTTTATGCTACTTATAACTACCGACAGCACACTGGGTGTTGGAGCAAGAACTTGACTTTTTTTCCCGTCCGTGTAGCTTATTACAGATTTTTGTCGTGTTGAAGCGTCGCCACTTTCATACAATAGAGTTATGTCTTTTTTAGCATTTATTTTTGCTTAACTGATTTATTTTACTTTCTTTTTTTTAATGTTATCAAAAAATTTATAACTTTGAAACCGAGCTTGTATTTTTTTTTGCCACGCAATTAAATGAGATATGTATTCTTATTTCAAAAAATACATAGCATCATTTTAATTCCTTTATGTGTAACAAAGATTTAATATTATTTGAAGATTTTCAAGGTGCTAATATTATTTTTATTATTATCTACTTTTCTTGGAAAGTTTGTAAAAAAGAGGCTCAGTCTTCAAGAGGCCTTGTGGATTTATTATAGGACCTACCATCTGAAATCAGTGATATAGCGACAGATGATTTTTCTGGTGAAGAAGTCCCAGCAAATTATCTGCTGGAATTTTCGTTAGATTTTTAGGATGACGATCAAGAGGCTGAACTCAAAGTGCAGTAGTTCATGTTTAGAAAATACAGCATTTCACCCCACTTTAAAAAAACATTCAATCGAAACCACATTCAAAATGGATATCAGGTAATGAATTTCTGTGTGTTAATGAAAAAAAAAACTGTTTCTTTGAATATCATCAAATTAAGTTTTTGTGTAAAAGTAGTAAATAAATTTTTAAAATTTAATAATCTTAAAAAATAAGTGTTTTGTGCTGTAAAATATTAATATTCTCTGTGGTTATTTAGCGTTTTTAAGAGTTAAAACTGCGTTAAAGAAGTCATTCAGTCTTTTTGTTTTATGAGAATATTTGAGACCTTTGTGTTCTGACGGTACTTCAAAGTACCAATTTAATTAATTAGTTCTAACAAATTAAATTTCCCAAAATTGAGTATTTTATTTATGTATATCCCTAGATTTCAATGCAGTGATCCAAAAAAAAAAATATTGCATGAAAAAATTGGCAGTTAATCACATAATGCGGTAGATAAAGGGTTAAAGCCAAAACTTTAACAAGAATTTCCAAGTGAAAAAGCTACATAAATTCATAGTATAAAATTTCAAATTTAAAAAATTTTGTTGAAGAATTATTTTTTACAACTGTAACTTTTGTTTAAAATAAAATTTAATAAACTAATGTTTTGGATGAATTTGATGAGATGTTATGAGGATATTTATGTCCATCTAAATGTTTGTAAGTAGCAAACCGCAAATCCTCACGAGCACTAGTTTTTAGTCGGTTTCTTTTTTTGTATGTGATGAGGTTTTTTACAGCACTGAATTCACGTTCAACCAAATTGGAAGAAGGAAATTAATTCACAAGTTCTGCTCACTAACCAATAATGTAGAATATACAGTTGAGATCTATTTTTGTAACCAGAATTTGTAGTATCTTTGTTCATACATTGGTTTAAGTCCCTCATTTGTGCATATTTCAATAATATGCTCTTGTACTAGTATGGATTCATCTGTGTTTGGTATCTGAGTTAGCCCACGCACAAAAATGTTCTAAGGTTCACCCAGTGGGAAATATTCAAGTTAATTATTGTTATTTATTTTAATTTCCATAAAAATAAAAATGAATCCAAAATTTTCTATTTTGTATTAAGTTTTGCGTGGCCCCCTGGCGTTTCTCAGGAACCCCTAAATCAATTTCAATTTTCCACGAACCCCCTGAATAATATCTGGAAACCCTGGGGATTCGCAGGGTCTACTTTGGGAACCTCATGTCTAAATGGCCTTTTCGAGCAACATTCAACATTATATTTTAGATAGCAGATGATATTCCAACATTCAAGACAGTAGGTACACAAATATCTGTATGTATTTCTTCAGGTATTCTCATCAAAGAAAACCTATTTTTCTGCTTGGGATACTTTATAGAATCTTTAACAATATGTTTTAACAAATCTTTACTTAATATTTCTAAAAACACATCTAAAGGTTTATGACCCACCAATATTTCTTAGAACTAAATTCTTTATTTTTTTCTAGGGAATCTAAGTCCAAATGCTTCTTACTGAACACACACGTGTACATTTCTCTCACAAAATACATTACTTTTTTTTTAGTATGCCGATTTCTTCTGTATTTTTTTATTTAATCTCTATCTCACCTGTTATATAACGTTCGGAATTTCTAAACTTTCACCTATTAAATTTTCATCAAAATATTCCTCATCCGTCATCTCATCTGGATCTGGAGGGATTATGGAGAAATCATTATCATCTGTAGATGATGATTTTGAAATATCATCATCATCTATCCCGTGGAAATATTCTTGAGCTTCTTCCATTGTGTAACATCGTCTTGTTCCATGCGCAAACATCTGAAATAAAAAACGCTAACTTACAGTATAAAACATATTATAGCGCACAAATTATCAAAAGCTCATTAGGCTAATGTTGCGCTTAAGCAACATTACTAAAAACACGAATTTATGAGCATGAAAGCAATAACTATGTCTTACATGTTGAAGCTACTTTTTATTGAGTCTCTGTCTAATTCAGTAGAAACAATTGTTTGAAGATTAAGCGGGGTCTAGAACAATTTTTTTTTTGAGTATGTCTCGTGATGAGAGTGAAGGAGTCGCTTTTGTCCTGTAGAGAGAGAATTTACTTTAGATATTTTTTAAAATTAATTTTTGATTAATTTAGTAACAAATAAAATTTTTCTTGTTTTCTATATAAGAATGTTCCCCAAAAAAAAACTAAATCAAAACAAAGTGTAAGTTTTGTATTTAACATATAAGTTGTAATTAATATACCAGTATTTTTAATTTACCAGTAATACCAATTTATTTTTAATTAATTTATCAACAAAAAAAAATTTTTTCCTGTTTTCTATATATATATATATAAGATTTTTTTAAATTTTTTCCGATCTTGTTAAAAAAATGCCAGTTACTGCAACTACTCCAGCTCTTAAAGCATCCAAAGAGGACAGGCAAAAAGCTTTCTACTTGTAGAATCGCTCCTAGATAATTAATTCTTAAATTTTTCTCTTTCGAATTTTAATTTTCCGCTTTAGTATTTTTATCTCAATAGTTTTCTCATCTCAATAGTTAAATTTTTTCTTTGAGAAGGGCAGCCTCTGCAAGCTTACTCTACAACCAATCGCAATTCTCAATCCCAATAGCCGAAACCAGCTACCCCCATTGATCATTGCCTTAATAAAGTTATTCCACCTCCAACAAACCAAGCTAACAACACCAGGAATATCGTAGTTTCAAGATAGGGAGCGGAGGATCGAGTCATCGATCCAGTTTCCTGTGAAGTTCAACTTCTCTTTCTATATAAGAGGGTTTCCAAAAAAATTAAATAAAAACAAAGTGTAAGTTTTGTATTTAACATATAAGTGGTAATTAATACCAGTTATCCTTCTACGGATGTAGGCAGTGATTTGATTTTTAATTAACGTCTCTCTATAAGGCAGAATGTAGGCTATAGGCAACGGATATCACAACTTTAGATAAAGGTCAAGAGATGAGGACGACACCAAAGCTGGAAACTTCTCTCAACGGATTTCCCCGCCATGGTAACGTGAGGAATTTTAGTCTCGACATAATTTGACGTGCATCAGCCCTGCTATACAACCTGTCCTCAGTGGCACCAGGACGAACTCACGACACGCCAGCCACAAATTTGTGTTCATTGCCACTGGTCACTATTACTATAAAAAGCCAAAGATTAAAATAAAGTCTGTCTTATATTTTATTTGTCTTTATTGCGAAACTCAAACACTCTTATTGTCAATAATTAATTCTTAGGCTTAACTTCGATTAAGAAAATAGTCAAGCTTACCTCAATTCACATCGGGCAGAGAGCAGTCGTGAGATGTTCCTAGAATTCAAAATAGTAACAAGTTCAGGTAAAAATTCCAAGAAGTAAAACCACATTTAAAGTAACGAGCGAGCCGACCGTAGTTGATAGATAGAAGCTTTATTTACTAACTAACTCAAAATGGCATTTCTCGTGGCTTCTCGCGAGACAAACTGCGTTGCCACACAACTGCAACTAATCACTACAAAATAATAATTTCAGACAAATTGCGAAGGCTCGGAACGAGGATTCGCGACACACTCCCACCTTTGAGTTCCTTTAACTGGTATTGGAACTCAAACTCGGTCCTTCAGTGTCTCTTTTATTTGCTCTGGCAAATCAGATATATCAGTTCCACTGACTTCCAGAGGATATAGTCTCTGAATTGGTCGTAAGAAGGATCCACTACTTGTTGACACTTCTACTACTCTAACTCTTCCGTCTCTCCCTGGGATAAGTTTAATCACTTTAGCAAGAGGCCAGTAAATTCTTTTCGAGTTAGTATCTCCTATTAGTACAATATCTCCTTCCTTGATAACGTCCTCCTTCCGAGATTTAGAAAAACTCTTCAACTGGCCTAGATATTCCAGACGAAAGCGTTTCCTCAATTCTTGTCTTATCCTCTGACGATAAAGAAATCTACGATTCATTCTCTGCGAATCGATAAGATCTAAATCCAGGACTCCATTCTCTTTTTATTTCTTGTAAGAACATTGCTGGTGTGAGAGCAACAAGGTCCTCCTGATCTTCTGACAAATAAGTCAATGGTCTAGAACTGATCACACTTTCAGAGTCGCATACTACAGTATAAAGTTCTTCGTAAGTTAGGCAAGCTTTTCCTAGGACTCTTCTGAGAATAATTTTTAGCATTCCTATAAGCCGTTCCCAGAACCCCCCCACCAAGGTGAGGAAGGTGGGTTCAATTTCAATTAATCTTCTTTAAACTCCCATAATCTTTCACTTTCTTCCAATCAATGTTCTTAAGTTCATTAGATGTTCCAACCAAATTCTTTCCATTATCTGAATAAATAGTGAAAGGACGACCTCTACGTGAAATAAATCTTCTGAGAGCGAGTATGAAGCTCTCGGTAGACAAAGAGGTAACGAGTTCCATATGTACTGCGCGAAAAACTGCACAAGTGAACAGCACAATCCAGGATTTTGTCCGATCTCTTAGAAAAAGTGGTCCGCATAGGTCCACGCCAGTTATTTCAAAATCTGTGCTTCTCTAACTCTATCCTCAGGTAGTGGTGGACTAAGTGTTGTGAGAGGTCTAACAGTGAATCTTTTGCAGATGATGCATTCACTCAACACTCTCCTGACAGTTTTTCTGCTTTTTAAAATCCAATAATTTTCACGCAACGCAGACATCACTGTTTGTACTCCAGCATGTAAAAGTTCTATATGCTTTTGTATAATCAACTTCGTCACAATAGGATGTCGGGAAGGAAGAACTATAGGATAGCGTATGGATTCAACGTCTTTTCTCATTATTATCTTCGATTTTATTCTGATTATTCCATCCGAATCTACTAGAGTTTGCATTTGTGATACTAATGATTTAGTATCGTTTGAAAAGCTTTGTTTTGTACTATTTTCAATGCTTTTCTTTCAGCTGCATCCGTTTCTTGAGTGATTAATTCTCCAAAGTCTCTGTCATTCCTTTGTTTTCTAAGATTATGGTAAAATCGATAAATCCATGCTGTGACTCTTATTATCTTCTTAAACGATGAAATTTCAGAAAGATAATCCATTTCTTTTGGTTCATGATTGATTGTAGAAGCAACAGTTCTCTTTCTTTCCGAATCAATTGTTGCACGATCCGGGCATGCTTCAGATAATGGCCATTCTTCACGAGGTTTGTTCAGCCAACTTGGACCCTCCCACCATAACGATGCAATAAGTTCTACTACACCACATCCTCTAGAAGGGAGGTCAGCTGGATTCAGAATCCCTGGAATATGTTTCCAATCTTCGGGGTTGGTCAATCGACGTATTTCTTGTACCCTGTTGTTCACAAAGGTGCCCCAATTTTCTTTGCGCTTTATCCAATAAAGAGCATTTACAGAGTCCGACCAGCAATAAATAGGTACATTCTCCAGTCCTAAATCAATCTTCGTAGTATTTATGAGTCTAGATCCAATAGTACATGCAAGAAGCTCTAATCTTGGTATAGTGATTGGTTTTATTGAGGTAACTCTAGCACGGGCTTGTACAAGTTGACATGTTATTGCTCCACCAACTTCAGTTCTTAAAAATACACAACTCGCGTAGGCGGCTTGCCCTTGCATCGCAAAATACATGCAGTGATAAATCACTGTTAGGGGAAAGTTCCTTAGATATGCATCTAGGAATTTCTAAATTATTTAAGCATTTTAAATGTTCCTTCCATCTTTCGAATTTTCTTGTTATTGATAAAGGTAATTCTGTGTCCCAAGAAACTCCCAATTTCCAACATTCTTGCAATAATATTTTTGGTTCTAAAGTAACAGGACAAGTGAACCCGATTGGGTCAAAGATACGGTGCACAGCTGAGAGTATTTTGCGTTTCGTTACTGGAATTTCATTGATTTTCGAGTTTTCTTCCCAATTAACAGATAATGTGTCTTTGTCAGGCTTCCAAATTAAACCCAAAACAGGAACTTTCTTCTCTTCTTCCAATAGAGTACCTTTTTCTGCTTCAGAAACACCTGTATGTACCCAACCACGTAGGTTGAATTTGGCGAGGCTCAAAATTTCTTTAGATTTAAGCATAAATCTTTCTATGTCTTCTGCATTATCTACACTCGTCAAACAGTTATCCACATAAAACGATTCTAATAACTTCTGCGCTGTAAGTTGCAGATGCCCTGAGACCTGTTTCAAATGATATTCCAGAGTCGCTCCAAGAAGAAAAGGACTGCTAGTGATCCCGAACACAACTCTCTTATGTTGATAAATCTTGGTTTTCTCCTTATCGCCATTCTCCCACCACAAAAATCTCAGAAAAGGTCTATCCTTTTCTTGAAGACCTATCTGCAAAAAGGCTTTCTCAATATCTGCTGTTATGCCAAACTTGCGGAGCCGAAATTTATTGACGATTGTTGGAATTAGTTCTACCATATTTGGTCCTTTTTCGAGACATTCATTTATCGAAGAAGAATTCTTTTCTTTTCTCAAACACCGGTCTAATTTTGGTAGTGGAATTATCTTTATATACAGGATGGTGCGGTAGATAGTGTTCATTCTTCTTATCTGCAACGTTCTGAACTTCTTCAATAATATCTTCGTCCTGCCAACTGTGAAAAACTGCTTCATATTTTCCTAAATTCTTGCTACGTTCTAAGGATCTAACACAATTTTTCAATCTTCTTTCAGCCAAGTTTCTACAGTTTGATAGAAATGGATGACCTTGAATCCAAGGTAAACTAACAACATATCTCCCATCTGTATCTCTTGTGACATGTCTTGCAAAATGATCTTTAGCAGCCTCTTCTAATTCAATTCTAGTCTTTTTCTCAAAAGGATCTTTAATTCCGAGAACATCTAAACTCCAAAGATCTTTGATACAGTTGTCACTAACATGTAAAGACAAAAGCACATTGGAATGCCTTTCCTTTTCCATTTTCATTTTCCCATAACTGTCAGCCCAAATGTGTGTTTACAGCCACTAATCCTCCCTTTAAATGTTTGACCTCGTCTCCTATTAGCAAATTTCTATTATGTCTGCCCCTAATAACATATGTATTTCATTTGGTTCCCTTTCAAACAAGCAACAATTCTCATTCACGGAAGCGTCACTGACGAAAATTCCATATTCCTTCAATTCATTAATCAATTCCGAATCCTTTAATTTTTGGGATGGGTGTACATATTCTTTTTTGATCCATTACTTCTACTTCGCAGAAATAGGAATTAAAAACATCACTCAAAGGTCACAACATATTTTTGTGTTTTCATTACGTTCTATTCCCCAAAGAGTCCATGAACTGTTGTTTCTGTCCACGCATTTTAAATTTAGTTGTTCGGCAATAAATTTAGTTACGTAACTCTTCTGACTTCCGGTATCGAGAATTGTTCTTACTTTTCCCCTTTTATACACACAATTAATGTTTGCAAAAATACTTCTTTTGATTTAGAATTATTGGAAAGTATAGTATTTTCATCAGTTAAGCTTTTTCATTATTTTCTTTTGATGAGTCATCGCTAGAAAAACATAATATATCGTGGTGTCTTTTCCACATAAAGAACATAAATTGTTTAATTTCACTTTACAATCTCGAGATAGATGACGAGCAATTCGGAGACATTTAAAACAAGCACCCAGTTTCATCAAAATATCTTTCCGTTCATTTAAAGGTTTCTGTTTCGCCCAAGGACAAATCGCGGTTTGGTGTGACTCGTGTTTACAGAAAAGGAATGATTCATTCGCATTTTTTTCATTTGAACTTGCAATAAAATTCGCCGCAGTTGGAGCAGGGAAGGGTTGCTTTCGAAACGATGAATTAATTTTTGTGAGTTATGTTTATAATTTTCAGATTTGAATCGGTTGAAGCTAGGTTGGATTTTTTGACTGTGCAGAATGTATTGGGTTGAAATTGAAGATTCAGTTCTTTCTCTAGCGCTAATTTGTTTATTCAAAAATTTCAATAATTCGTCAAGTTTATACTCTGAGCCGTCTGTTTCTTTATTGAATTCGAGAACTAAATCAGAGGGTAAGCAATTTAAAATTAATGGACAGAGTACATTACTAAAACTTTCAAATGAAACATCTAAAGGCTCTAAACTTCTTATTTGCGTTTGACACATATCAAAAAATTGGCGCAATACTTTTAGTATCATCCGAACGTTTTAACGGAGTTACACTCAATAATTTTTGCATATGAGAGTTGATTATAGCATCTTTTCTTCCAAATCGATCTTTTAATATTTCTACAGCTTTCGCATAATTTTCTGCCGTGATGGCAAAACCTTCCACTGTCGCTAAAGCAGAAGAACCTAACAAACCCTTTAAATAGGTAAATTTGTCAATCGAATTTAGAGAATTATTGTCATGAATTGCGGTTTTAAAAGAGTTCCAAAACGAGAGCCATTGATTAATTTCACCATAAAATTTGGGAATAATTAATTTTGGTAGTTTTACCTTCATTGGTTCTATTAATTTTGATTCTTCAGTTGTTTTGCATGAGTCAGAATCTGACTTAAATTTATTATTTTTCCTAGTTGTTTCTTGGCTCGAAATCGCCAAGTTACGATTTTATCAAAATATTGTTCTACGGCTTCTATTTCTTTATCGATCTCTGTAGGTGAGTACAGGGGTTCACATTCTTTATCTACAATCTTTAAACATTCAAACTTTTTTGTTCTAAATGTTCTAACAATTCTTCGACTGCTATATCATCCGGTTCAGTTTTTTGTAATTCTTTTTCTAACTGCGAAATGCATTTTGTTACAGCGGTTCTTAGTACGGCTCGTTTCTTTTTTGTAACAATTCCTGCGTCTTCGGTCATTATTAATTTATATTATTGATTCACAAAAATTTCTAAATTTCAAATATTCTTAAACTCTCACGCTCTCTGATCCCGGCAGGGGATGCCATTTAATTATGTCAATAATTAATTCTTAGGCTTAACTTCGATTAAGAAAATAGTCAAGCTTACCTCAATTCACATCGGGCAGATAGCAGTCGTGAGATGTTCTAGAATTCAAAATAGTAACAAGTTCAGGTAAAAATTCCAAGAAGTAAAACCACATTTAAAGTAACGAGCGAACCGACGTAGTTGATAGATAGAAGCTTTATTTACTAACTAACTCAAAATGGCATTTCTCGTGGCTTCTCGAGACAAACTGCGTTGCCACACAACTGCAACTAATCACTACAAAATAATAATTTCA
>BMAU01001205.1:0-30790 GCA_019973935.1 Trichonephila clavipes
TTTTAACCTTATCTGACTTGGTGGGGGAATCTCCCCACCAAAATCTATTTGCTTTTATGAAGAAAATTGATTTTTTATATTTAATTTGACTTTTAAAAATGTTTTATCTTTACCTTTTATTTTTTATATATGTGCATGCAGGCATGCACATATATAATTATTTTTATATCATTGTATTTTTCTTTGTGTATTTTTAACCTAGTTTTAATATTTTTAACAAACGTGTGGCGCAGTATAGCCAATTTTGGCTCTTTGCGCCATAAAACCCAAATTC
Source organism: Trichonephila clavipes (assembly GCA_019973935.1). Taxonomy (NCBI): domain Eukaryota; kingdom Metazoa; phylum Arthropoda; class Arachnida; order Araneae; family Nephilidae; genus Trichonephila; species Trichonephila clavipes. The sequence goes on from BMAU01001205.1 coordinate 275, forward strand.
ACTCACTCCCCATGAAACCAGCGTTGGGAAATACGGCTTTAAATACTAATGAATACTCGTTAAAAAAATTAAAAACTCCAGGACACCATAAAAAACGTGAATATTTTGCATATATACTTTTAATTTTTTCTTTCGAATTTTTTATTTTTTGATTCTTAGAACCCTCGGTGTGTGTAATATTGGTTTATTTTCTTCATAAACTAATTAATTTTACAGCCAATTTGCCACCTCCTAAGGTTGCCGCCCCGGGCAGGGGGCCCAGCTTGCCCACCCTAGCGCCGGCCCTGAACATGTAAAGGAATAGATCATTTAGCATTATGGTATAGGATGAAAAATGCGGAACACATTTTATAAATGAAAATATGTGTCATTTAGGATAAAAATGAGTAGTATGATAACATGAGTGATTCTCTACAGGGGGATAGTGAAGCCAGAATATATTTATTATATTAATGTTTGAGTACTTTTATATCTGATGAAATATTCCGGATTTGGATCCTATGCTTTAACATTTGCCGAAAACAGCCTTAACAATGGTTCTAGCACGAGTTTTTTACGAAAGTAAACTTATTCTTACTACTCATGCAAATTTTACTCCATTCCTCTTCAATCGCTTTCAAAAGTCTGATTAGTGTTCTTGGATGCCTTTTTACTAAGGCTTGTTTTAATAAACCGGAAGCACAAAATTCCATTTCAGAAGCGTGGGGTGATTTTACATGTATTTCATCAAATAAGATTCACTTTATTCCTGTATTTCTGATTCTTTCTTTGCCAAATAAGTGACAGTTGACTTAGACGTGGAACTAGAGTTTTTGTCCATACACAGCTCAAATTTATCAGTCATTTCTATAAAAAGTGTTGAAATTTCTTCTTGAAAAATTGGTTCTAAAATATTCTGCTGATAGTGGAAGAAGGAATTTGAATTTTCTTGAGACCTTTTTGATTTTTAATTTTGCCGCTGTTAGAAAATGCTGTAATTATCATGAATCCCTTTAGGAACTTTACTGTGCATTGACGAAGTTATTTCGTACAATCATTCCCATTAGTTGAGCAAAAGAAAATTGATCTTTTACTACTGTCACTTAAATATGCCCATACCTTATCGATTGTTACCGCAAATTTACATTTTTCAGCAGCTTTTACATAATTTTCTTCAATTTTCTTTTCTTTCAGTAATATGTTTTAAAAAAGGAGACGAGCTTAAGGTCTCTGATTTCAATTTAAATCCTTACAAATGATTTTAATTACGGAAAACATTCCTCGTTTCGATGCAATGAATCTTTGAGTCGGCGCACATTTTCTTTCAGGATCAGAGACTTCACTTTCTGGATAGTTGCCTGCGCTCGAACAGTCTGAAGATGGGGTTTCATGGCCATGTTTTCATTTTTACTTTCTGCTAGACGCCTTTTCCCTTTCAAATTTAATATATTATAAATACCTTTGATTGTAATCCAATAACCGAAATTTTTACACCACTTTTAAATTTGTTGATACGAATATTTCTCCTTGGAAAACGTAATTGCGTAACCTTTGAGCTATATATCATTTTTATATATAGGAGCCATTTTTAAAATAAATATTTTATTTTACATTCCAATGAAAAAAGAAAACCTTAGCGGATGATTATTCTGAAGTTGCCAAAGTTTTATCTCAAAACGCAAACGATTAAATTAATTACCAAATAGTTTTACATAAGGTGCAAACGACCTTCTGTATTATCACCCCCTCAGGGGGCTCACCTTCTTTAGGTGAGTACGGGTTTCACGCTCCCGAGGTGCCCTAGTGATCTTTTCCTTCTCCCTAGGGGTTTACTGTCTTTTTGGTAAACACGGGCTTCACGAACCCGGGGAACCCTAGTGATCCTTCTCTATTTTCGGCCCTCTTTCTTGCCATTCAAATTTCCCTTTTCTTCTTTTCACGTCCAGACCACAGACCTACATTGGACAATGGACATTGTCCCACTTTAATTCTTTTCTAGTAAAAAAATTGATATTTTTTTACTGCCGTATTATGGTTTGCATTTTATATTACGTTCTTTTCATTTGATTTGCTTCAATTTCTTTCAATGTTTTGATTTTGTTGCTTTTATGTTCGATTCTTGATTTTTTTGTGTTCAACTTATTATCTTTATTTTTCTGCCACGAAGTCCTGTGGCAGACCAGGACTGAGTGGAATGAAGTTGTGTCTGATGTTTTTTCACTTTTGGTATGATGACACAACGGACTGCTTCCTGGGAAATCTGGCACTTGGAGCGGGGTTTTGAACTTTTGAGGACCTGTGGACTAGTGAGGTGGGGTCTTGGAGGAGGCGGCCATGTAGAGGGTACAGGAGAAAAGCTGAGTTTTGCGTCTCAGGCCGCCAGATAGTACAGGAGCCCGGGACAGCCTAACCAGCATGTCCTGGCTGCTCTATCAGCTGGTGTATAATCCCGCCTGTCTTGTAGTTCCAGGTGGTGCCTGGATGGGGTCCTGCATTGCAGTGCGGGGGGCTCTTCCGAGGCCACTACTGGTTGCTGACTCTAGGACAAGCCCTGCCAAACTGGTCCTCTGAAAATCAAAAGGAATTCTCCTCCTCCTTTCTAAAAAAAATTTCAAAATAAGTCAAAATAAGACAAAAAAAATTCAAAACGCATCTTTTAAAACCCCAACCCACCCTCTCCAACTCACTTAAACATTGAACAGATTTCCTTAAATACACGATTTCTTATTATTTCTCTTCCACATAATGATATGTCGATAAAATCGCCTTTTTGCTATACAAAAGGCTCTAATAGGAATTGGTGGTGAACCGAAATCCGTCAAACGTTTGCGTTCCGGGGATCTGCTAATAGAAACTACGTCAGCTTTACAAACTAAGTCCTTTATTCTTGCAAAATCATTTCTTAATAGCCCTGTCACTGTATTTCCGCATAAAAGCCTAAATTCCTGTCGTGGTGTTATCTCTGAACCTGACTTGTTGGGCACTTCTGATTCAGAGATACTTGAAGGTTTCTCTGGTCAGGGTGTCACTCAGGTCAGGAGAATCACAATAAAAAAGGACTCTACCATTATTCCACGAAACATTTAATTTTTGACATTTACTAGCCCCACACTACCTCAAACAATAAAAGCTGGTTATTTAAACTGTAAAATCCGTCCATATATTCCGAATCCTCTGCGCTGTTTCCAGTGCCAGAGGTTCGGACACTCTCAAACTGCCTGCCGAGGACAATTGACGTGCTCTAGATGTGCATCTGTTGGACATGCGTCCTCAGATTGCACTCTAGAGCAGAAATGCGTCAATTGTTCACAGCCTCATTCCGCTGATTCCAAATTATGTCCCAAATGGAAAATAGAGAAAGAGATCCAAACAATAAAAACCAACAGAAACATATCCTATATTGAAGCCCGAAAATTTATAACCCCACAACCATCTCAAACTTACGCTCAAGTTGCCAAATCCATGACTGTTAATAATTCCTCACAAACTGATGAAACGATTACAAAAATAGTATGCCCACCTTTAAAATTACTACAACCATTAATAACCATTTCGAAACCTATTATGTCTCCCTCAATCCCTGAAGTTATTAAATCTTCTACATCAACTCAGGCAGAACTCGTACCATCCACATCTTCTGTTACAGTTGCATCTCCTTCACAATCTCCACCTCCTAATTCTGTAATAGATACTACTCCCACCACTTCTAATAGTTTATCTATCTCTGCTGCATCTTCCTCATCCCAGTCCGTTATTCCACCACCCTCTGATTCTTATAAAGTACAGGATGCCAAGAAACTAGCAAAAGCACGCTCAAGGAAAAGAAAAAAGGAATTACTAAAAAAAATGAAGGAAGCAATAGTAGACATTAAGATGAATCCTCATAGACCTAAAAAACCGGCATCTGATGAGTCTACATCGGATGAGGAAGAAATGATTGTCTACGACGTGGAAGATGAAATCGAATCAAATCCCGATTACGTGAAAGAAAATGGCAAGACCTATTACAAGGGACAATTACTTTTAACTCCAACGAAACACAGGAAATAACTTTTTTTTTTTTTTCAATACCTGTCCAACTTGGTGGGGGAATTCTCCCCACCAATCTGTATTTTAACATCTTTGTTATTAACTTTTATATCTATAAATTTAAAGATTTTATAATATTTCTGGTAAAAATTTTTTTAACTTTTAACGTTTTAACAAATGTTTGGCGCAGTTTAGCCAAAATTGGCTCTTGCGCCAATAACCCCAAAATTCACTCACACTTGATAAAGAACCCGTGTTGCCTAGATCTAACGTTAATGGAATTGCTGCTAATACCAGATTTTTTAATATTGTCCTTCTCAAACAATGATATGTCGAAACAATCGCCTTTCGCTATCCACAAAGCATTAATAGGAATAGGTGGCGAACCTAACTCTGTCAAACGCTTACGATCCGGTGATTTACTCATAGAAACAAATTCTGCTCTACAGACTAAATCTTTTTACTTGCCAAATCCTTTTTTAGATTCTCCAATAACCATAAGTCCGCACAAAACGCTTAATTCCTGCAGAGGTGTCATTTCAGAATCTGATCTGTTGACCACCCCAGACACAGAAATCCTCGATGGATTTTCTGATCAGGGTGTGATCCAGGTCAGAAGAATAACAATAAAAAAGATAATTCGGTCATTCCAACGAAACACTTGATTCTAACCTTTAATAGAACTAAACTACCCACAACAATTAAAGCCGGTTACCTAAACTGTAAAATTCGCCCTTATATACCGAATCCTCTGCGCTGCTTTAAGTGCCAGAGGTTCGGTCATTCTCAAAATTCCTGCCGCGGACAACTCACATGTTCTAGGTGTGCAGCTGTAGGGCATTCTTCTACGGATTGTACCCTAGAACCAAAATGCATTAACTCTTCACAGATTCATACCGCCGATTCCAAACTTTGTCCTAAATGGAAAACTGAAAAGGAAATTCAAGCAATTAAAACTAATAACAATATAACATATGTAGAAGCCCGAAAATTAATAGTCCCACAAACGTCTCACACACTTATGCTCAAGCTGCTAAATCCTCTAATAAAACCAGTTCTACTCAAACAGATGAAATTATAACGAAAATTAAATGTCCACCTTTGGAATTACTTCAACCCCTTTCATCCACGATACGAAAACATTTATCCATATATACTCCTGATGTTTCTACATCATCATCTTCCACCCAAGCTCAACTCTTGCCGTCCACCTCTTCAATATCCACTAGTAACTCTGAGTCTCAACCACCTATTCCTACATGTACTGATGCTCCTTCCAAGAATATGGTCACCCCTCTTGAATCATCTTCCTCAATCATACCAACTTCCTCATCACAGTCCGTTATTCCACCACCCTCTGATTCTAATACCGTACAGGATGCCAAGAAACTCGCAAAAAGCACGATCGAGGAAAAGAAAAAAAGAATTACTGAAAAAATGAAAGAAGCAATAATAGACATATAAAAATGAATCCTCATAGACCTAAAAAACCGGCCTCTGATGAGTCTACAACGGATGAGGAAGAAATGATTGTTTACGACGTGGAAGATGAAATTGAATCCAATCCCGATTACGTGAAAGAAAATGGTAAGACCTATTACAAGGGGACAATTACTTTTAACTCCAACGAAACACAGAAAATAACTTTTTTTTCTCCAATACCTGTCCAACTTGGTGGGGAATTCTCCCCACCAATCATTTTAACATCTTTGATATTAACTTTTATATCCATAAATTTTAAGATTTTAAATTTTTTTTTTTTTTACCAGAAGTATTATAAACTTTTAAAGTTTTTAACAAATGTTTGGCGCAGTTTAGCCAAAATTGGCTCTTGCGCCAATAACCCCAAAACTCACTCACTCACCCAACGAGTGTTTGGCGCAGTTTGGCCAAAATTGGCCCTTGCGCCATTAAACCACAAAATCACTCACTCACTCTGTATTATCACGGCTGCCCCAACCGCAAGTGACTGCGGTAACCCAGTGGTCAATTTAGCGGACTTGTGGCTGGCGTGTCATGAGTTCGAGCCGTGCACCACTGAAAACCCGCCATGTAGGGGAGCGATGCACGTTAAATCTGTCGAGAGCTCAAACGTCCTCCGTTTGGCGTGGTGTGGTAATTAGGAGAGAGGTTGCCAGTTCAGGTGTCATCCTCGTCACTTGACCATGATTCAAAATTACGGCACCAAAAGCCCTCGTGTAGCTGAACACATACACACAATGCGATGTTAATATTCACTTACTCAGCCACACTCACAAATAAACCTTGGAAACTTTGTACATTTGTCTTGTTGATCAAGAAGCATAACTTTCAAATCTCCGTAAATGGTACAAGACGTGGACGGCATATTTTTTTTTGTTGAGGACGAGAGTCAAGTTTTCATAATCTTCCTTTCAATCAGGGATGTCAAACACACGGGCCGCATGTGGTCAGCTAGTACGTAAGCTGCGGCCTGCCGATTCTTTTTAGAACTTTTTAAATACCGGGATTTTAAAGTTTTTCATTTTAAAATTTATTTAACATATACATAAAATTTTTATGTATATGTTACTGCCAAAGAGCCTGAAATCTGCCTGTTCGCGAATTAACTGGCCAATTGGCGTTTTGTCCAACGTTACTGTAAACTTACCGGCCAATGTCTGATCTTTTTTTTTTTTGATTTGGGCTTTGGCCAGCTAATTATCGCAGTGGCACGGGACGATCGACAAAAGTTGGAAGAAAGAAATCAAGAGCAGATTATTTTACACTGTGTTAAAAATGAAGTATTTAAAAATGACTAATATGTACTGTTCTTTCAATTCCTACTATTAGTTCACTATCTCCCTATATCTTTATAAACAAAAATTACGTGTCACAGTGTTTATCCGCGATGGACTCCGAAACTACTCAACCGATTCTGACATAATTTTGCATAATGTGTGTCATTTAGTGCAATTTAAAATATGAAGCTGAAGATTGGAGGTGGTCGATGTGTTGATATACGTGGTATTGCTGAACTTCGGAATTTTTTATTTATTTTACGATATCTGTTTTTCCAATCGTTCATTACAACTGTGCGGCAGGAAGAGGGTTTGAATTTTTCTTTCCTTTTATCTGAACTTTGGTAAGTTTACCAATTTCTTTTTTCATATTTATTTTTTCTAACGAGGACTCAAGCTGATTCACTCCTCTCATTCCGGGTTATAGACTCAAATGATTCAAGCTACTTAGCATTAGAAAATATGACGGAACCTGCAGACTATAAATATTATAGAAACGTCCAAACTGCCTAAGACCTAATTTTGCGAACTGGTGATAAAAAATTTAATGATATTACAATTTTACTTGAACATACAGAAAAAGCAGGTAGCATCCCTAAATTGAACCCGCATCTAATACATGCCGAAGTAAAAAACAAAATTCCTAGGCATGAACGCATATGTATTTCACTAGAAGTGGAAAAATAAAAATCAGCCCCTCGGATCCTGTATGCGCTGTTCAAATAACAGCTATTGACCAAATCTTAAACACTCCAGTAAAGGCCAACATAATATGGGAAGGATTCACTTCACGATTTCTGCTTTTTGATATTCCAACTAATGTACACCTGGCAGACGTGGCAATAGAATTAAAAAACTCAAATGATCTTGATATTGTTGAAATTAGAAGATTCGTCAGACCCAACAGTCGTCAAGAGGCATCAAAAGTTTTAATTACAATGCTTGGTATAAATACACCAGAATGCGTAAAGCTATGGTTCTTTAACCCTCTAACCGGATAGCACGGAAAATTCCGTCAGTGTAAAGTTGCTTCGAAAATGGACTGCACTGATTTTTCTGCCTTCAAGTAACGTTTTCAAAAGCAGATTACCCGCAATTTTCTGAAATCCTTTCCCCCTTTTAAGGCCCCTCAGGGGCTCACTTTCTTTAGGTGAGTACGGGGTTCACGCTCCCGAGGTGCCCTAGTGATCTTTTCCTTCTCCCTAGGGGTTTACTGTCTTTGGTAAACACGGGCTTCACGAACCCGGGGAACCCTAGTGATCCTTCTCTATTTTCGGCCCTTTTTCTTGCCATTCCAATTTCCCTTTCCTTCTTTTCCACCTCAGGGGCTCACTTTCGGGTGAGTACGGGAGGCCACGTCCCCGAGGTACCCGAGTGAATTTTGAAAAGAAAGAAAAACCCAAAAAATATTTGTTTAGTTAGAGTTTCAGTTACAGGTCAATATTTAACGTTATATTTAGTTCAGTTAGGGGTTGTTTTGTGGTTAATTTTATTTTGGATATTTTGAGTTTTACTTATTTCTACTATTTTAATTTTGGTTTATTTCTTTGGGGTATTTGAAAAGTAAAATTCTTTTGTTTTAAATTACGAAATGTTAAGACTGGTTTTTGAGTCTGACCCGCATGTTTGCCGTGTGCGGCGACCCGTACCGGGGGAAAGTGGAGTCTGGGGTTCCTGTTGCGTGCCCTTTGGCCCATGCTTCTCCGTAGACGGGCCCCTCAGGGGGCTCACCTTCTTTAGGTGAGTACGGGTTTCACGCTCCCGAGGTGCCCTAGTGATCTTTTCCTTCTCCCTAGGGGTTTACTGTCTTTGGTAAACACGGGCTTCACGAACCCGGGGAACCCTAGTGATCCTTCTCTATTTTCGGCCCTCTTTCTTGCCATTCCAATTTCCCTTTTCTTCTTTTCACGTCCAGACCACAGACCTACATTGGACAATGGACATTGTCCCAATTTAATTCTTTTCTAGTATAAAAATTGATATTTTTTTACTGCCGTATTTTGGTTTGCATTTTATATTACGTTCTTTTCATTTGATTTGCTTCAATTTCTTTCAATGTTTTGATTTTGTTGCTTCTTTTATGTTCGATTCTTGATTTTTTTTGTGTTCAACTTATTATCTTTATTTTTCTGCCACGAAGTCCTGTGGCAGACCAGGACTGAGTGGAATGAAGTTGTGTCTGATGTTTTTTCACTTTTGGTATGATGACACAACGGACTGCTTCCTGGAAAATCTGGCACTTGGAGCGGGGTTTTGAACTTTTGAGGACCTTTGGACTAGTGAGGTGGGGTCTTGGAGGAGGCGGCCATGTAGAGGGTACAGGAGAAAAGCTGAGTTTTGCGTCTCAGGCCGCCAGATAGTACAGGAGCCCGGGACAGCCTAACCAGCATGTCCTGGCTGCTCTATCAGCTGGTGTATAATCCCGCCTGTCTTGTAGTTCCAGGTGGTGCCTGGATGGGGTCCTGCATTGCAGTGCGGGGGGGCTCTTCCGAGGCCACTACTGGTTGCTGACTCTAGGACAAGCCCTGCCAAACTGGTCCTCTGAAAATCAAAAGGAATTCTCCTCCTCCTTTCAAAAAAAAAAAAAAAAAAAAATAAGTCAAATTAAGAAAAAAAAAATTCAAAACGCATCTTTTAAAACCCCCAACCCACCCTCTCTAACTCACTTAAACATTGAACAGATATCCTTACATACACGTTTTCTTATTGTTTCTCTTCCAAATAATGATATGTCGATAAAATCGCCTTTTGCTATACAAAAGGCTCTAATAGGAATGGTGGTGAACCGAAATCCGTCAAACGTTTGCGTTCCGGGGATCTGCTAATAGAAACTACGTCAGCTTTACAAACTAAGTCCTTTCTTCTTGCGAAATCATTTCTTAATAGCCCTGTCACTGTATTTCCGCATAAAAGCCTAAATTCCTGTCGTGGTGTTATCTCTGAACCTGACTTGTTGGGCACTTCTGATTCAGAGATACTTGAAGGTTTCTCTGGTCAGGGTGTCACTCAGGTCAGGAGAATCACAATAAAAAAGGACTCTACCATTATTCCCACGAAACATTTTCCTGCATTGCAGAGTGGGGGGCTCTCCTAAGGCCACTGCTGGTTGCTGAATCTGGGGCTAGCCCCGCCAAACTGGTCCTCTGAAAATCAAAAAGGGATTCTCCCCCTCCTTTCTCAAAAACCAAAATATAAATGCACAAAAATAAGGAAAAAGATAAAAACGCATACTTTAAAATCCCCAACCCAACACATGGTGGTCAGCCCACCAACTCTCAAACTTGCTCCGAATCCTTTCCAAAATTTATTGTTCTGCATGCAACTGATAACAGAAAACTTTCTAATGTTTCACCTTTTCTAGTCTCTAAAGCTGTACAAGGTTCAGCTGGATCTGTGAAATCTATTAAAAAATTACCATCCGGAGATTTACTGATAGAAACAGCGACACAAGCACAATCAATTAATCTTCTACAATGTACAAATCGATTTCAAACATCCCTATTACCGCTACTCCTCACAACACACTCAATTCATCCAAAGGAGTGATTTACTGCCCTGATCTAATTCCATTACCCGATTCTGAAATTGAAGAAGAGCTAGCTTCTCAAGGAGTGGAGGCTGTAAAAAGAATAACTTCCATAAAAGACGGTAAAACTATAACTTCTCCATTATTTATACTCACATTTTCTAAACATACATTACCAGAAAATATTCTAATTGGTTACTTAAACATTAAAATAAGACCTTACATCCCTAACCCTCTCAGATGTTTTCGCTGTCAAAGTTACGGTCATGGAACAGCTTCTTGTCGCGGCGTTGCTACCTGCAATAAATGCAGTAGTACGGAACACGCCAGCGAAGCATGTACGACAGAACGCAGAAAGTGTGCAAACTGCAAGGGGGAACACGCTGCTTATTCCAAAATCTGTCCAAAATGGCAGCAAGAAAAAGAAATTCAAAGAATTAAAGTACTTGAAAACATCTCGTATTCTGAAGCAAAGAAACGGGTGGTCAACATCTTACCACCTCGAGCCTCCACTTCTTATGCTAATGCAGTAATTACCAACACAAAATCAAAAAAAGATACTGCAACTCAAACAGACATAGGAACTCAAACAAAAATTAGCCACATAGAAACACCAACAAATATTGCCAATTTAACTTCTGAATCTCATAAAGATTCTCCAATCGCTCAAAAGCCCATTACAAATAACTTAATTGACCAAGAAACAATTCTATCTCCCCCTGAAACATCTTCCACGGACCTAGAGTCCTTAAACCAAACCAAACACTTACTCACTCCTGACACATCGCACCTCTCAGTGCCATCAGATGCTGAAGCTTTGATGGAAATAGACAAAAGTTCTATCAAACGGCCAGCTACTGACATTGTCCAGGAAGCTGCCAAAATACTAAAGCCATCAATTCGAATAGAATCAGGTGGAATTCAAGCCACCAAAGAAGACGTTAAGCTTCTCAGTAAAAAGGAAAATCGAGACGAAGCTTTTCGCCAATAAAATACGACTCGAAAAGCCTAAAGGCTCTCCTTAGCCGAAGTATTAATAAAATAATTCAGTGGAATTGTCGTGGTCTCTGGAAAAATATAGAAGATTTAAAATCGCTTATGAATGAGCATTTACCTGTGTGCGTAGCTCTGCAAGAGACGCTTTTTAAAACAATCATGCACATCCAACATACGAGGATATTCCATTCTTCGGAAGGACTGCAATACGGGTGAAAGAGCTTGTGGTGGCGTGGCTCTGCTCATCAACCACTCGACACCCTTCTCTCCCGTCCTAATTCGCACGTCACTTCAAGCTGTTGCAGTGCAGGTTTCTATCTTCTCTACAGTTACTATCTGTAATGTATACCTACCACCCAACGTACCCTTGAATTTTAGAGAACTCCAAGAACTTATAGATCAACTCCCATCACCATTCATTCTTTTGGGTGACTTCAATGCTCATCATATGCTATGGGGCTGCCAAGATGTGAATTCTAGAGGAAAAGTCGTCGAAAAGCTTCTTACAGAACTTGACCTCACCTTGTTAAACGACGGCTCTAACACCTATTTTCATTCTCCAACTCAATCATTTAGCGCCATTGATTTGTCCATATGCTCTCCATCATTGCTATTAAATCTGACATGGAGTGTTCTTGATAACCCATTAGGTAGCGATCACTTCCCAGTGGTAATATCTTACGCTACACCAATTGCGTGTGCATCTATTCGCCAACCGCGGTGGAAATTCGATCAGGCCGACTGGGAAACTTTCAGGACCCAAGCAGATATAACAGAAGACATGGTAAGCTCTGGCTCAATAGATGAAGCGGTATGTTTAGTAACATCTTGCATCCTATCTGCAGCTCGTAATGCAATTCCACAACCATCCTCTAGACTCCCCGTTTTCCCAAACCTTGGTGGAACGAAGAATGCCAAATGGCAAAAAAGGATCAAAACAAGGCTTGGAATCGGTTTCGACGTTACCCTACCCCAGACAACATGATTGCTTTTAATAAAGCTCGAGCACGTGCCAGGAAAATCCACCGGCAACGTAAAAGGGAAACGTGGATAAAATATGTAAGTAACATCACATGTTCAACTTCAAGTAAAGAGGTTTGGATCAAAATCCGTAAGCTCAGTGGAAAATACAGTGCTAGCCCAGTCTCCATGCTTGTAAGCAATGGGGTCTCTGTCAATACCATCCCTGACATTGCCAACACTCTTGCCGAGACATTTGCTAAAACGTCTAGTTGCGACAACTATACCCCTGCATTTCAAGCGCTAAAGCGTCGAGAGGAGAGGGTGAAGTTGAATTTTTCCTCTTCAAACGAGGAAGGCTACAACTCTCCACTACCCCTCAGGGGGCTCACCTTCTTTAGGTGAGTACGGGTTTCACGCTCCCGAGGTGCCCTAGTGATCTTTTCCTTCTCCCTAGGGGTTTACTGTCTTTGGTAAACACGGGCTTCACGAACCCGGGGAACCCTAGTGATCCTTCTCTATTTTCGGCCCTCTTTCTTGCCATTCCAATTTTTTTTTTTTTCTTTTCACGTCCAGACCACAGACTTACATTAGAAAATGAACTTTATTCGAACTTTGTTCTTTTTTTTTTCTAGTAAAAAAATCTAAATTTTTTTTTTTTTTTTTACTATAGTATTATGGTTTACATTTTATATTATGTTCTTTTAATTTGTTTTTCTTATATTTCTTTCAATATTTTGATTTTGTTGCTTCTTTTATTTTCGATTATTGATTTTTTTGTGTTCAACTTATTATCTTTATTTTTCTGCCACGAAGTCCTGTGGCAGACCAGGACTGAGTGGAATGAAGTTGAGTCTGATGGTTTTTCACTTTTGGTATGATGACACAACGGACTGCTCCCTGGGAAAACTGGCACTTGGAGCGGGGTTTTGAACTTCTGAGGATCTTTGGACTGGTGAGGTGGGGTCTTGGAGGAAGCGGCCATGTAGAGGGTACCGGAGAAAAGCTGAGTTTTGCGTCTCAGGCCGCCAGATAGTACAGGAGCCCGGGACAGCCTAACCAGCATGTCCTGGCTGCTCTATCAGCTGGTGTATAATCCCGCCTGTCTTGTAGCTCCAGGTGGTGCCTGGATGGGGTCCTGCATTGCAGAGCGGGGGGCTCTCCCGAGGCCACTACTGGTTGCTGAATCTAGGGCTAGCCCTACCAAACTGGTCCTCTGAAAATCACAAGGAATTCTCCTCCTCCTTTCCAAAAAAAAAAAAATCAAAATAAATCCAAATAAAGAAAAAACTCAAAACGCATCTACTAAAACCCCCATTCCACCCTACCCAACTCATGATGCTCGGCCCATGGATTCTTTGAATTCATGTCCGGGATTACCCAACCTTCTTATTGACAACGTTGCTAAATGTTCAAGCTTTTTAATTTTATCGTTACCAAACTGTGAAATGGCACGAAAATCTCCTTTTGTTATCCACAAAGCTATCATAGGAATAGGTGGAGAACCGAAATCTATTAAAAAACTGCGATCTGGTGACTTACTAATCGAGACTACATCTGCATTACAAAGTAAATCTTTTTGTTGGCTAAAACCTTTTAGATTTTCCATTAACCGTAAATCCTCATAAATCATTAAACTCATGTCGAGGTGTCATCTCCGAACCAGATCTTTTGTCTTCCTCTGAAGCAGAAATCTTGGAAGGACTTTCTGACCAGGGTGTTACCCAGGTCAAAAGAATTTCAGTAAAAAAACTCATCCCTTTTTCCCACTAAAAATTTAATTCTAACCTTCAATAGCCCTAAATTACCATCAAACATTAAAGCTGGATACTTAAATTGCAAAGTACGTCCATATATACCGAATCCTCTGCGTTGTTTTAAGTGCCAGAGGTTCGGACACTCACAAACTTCCTGCCGCGGTCAACTTACTTGCTCTAGATGTGCATCTGTTGGACATGCTTCCACAGATTGCAGTCTAGAGCCTAAATGTATTAATTGCTTACAGCCTCATCCATCAGACTCCAAATTATGCCCTAAATGGAAAATAGAGAAACAAATACAAGAAATAAAAACAACTCAAAACATTTCTTACCCAGAAGCACGTAAATTAATAGTCCCACAGATACCTCAGACCTACGCTCAGGCTACCAGATCCTCTACTTTAAATAATTCTACCCAAACAGATGAAAATATAACTAAAATAAACTGTCCACCTTTAAAATTACTTGCACCGCTATCATCCAAACAAAGAACAAATATTCCTACTACTATTAACACATCATCCTCTGCCCAAACGCAACTCTTGCCTTCCATTTCTTCAAAAAAATCTACTATATCGAATCCCCAGCCACCAACTCCCATGTCTAAGACAAAAGGAAAAATTAAAGAACAACCATCTCAATTACATCGTCCCCGAAAAGATAATAAAATAATAGACTTATTAAGTATAAAACCAACACCAAATTTAAAGAAAAATCCTGCCAAAAACACAACCTTAAAAACTGCGAGGGAACAAGATTCCCCCAATGATTCAACTCCCGTCTCCAAAAGATCCCGGAGACGTAAAACTTCTAAAACCTCGGATGCCATGGACACAGACGCTAATCCTTCGGACTCTGATTGCGTCATAGGTCTGGCATCTGAAGAAGATGAGAGCCTTTTAGAGGCTGATTTTAAAAAATGACAGATAATCCCTTGAAAGGGCCCATTCCATCAATTTCGCCCAAAAAATAACTTCCCTGGTTTCATGGAACTGCCGTGGCTATAGAACGCATACAGATGACGTAAAAGACATCATACGTCAGTACCATCCAGTATGCGTAGCACTTCAAGAGACTTTCTTGAAGTCTTGTCACACGACAAAGATACGTCGGTATGGTTGTGTGCGGAAAGACACGGAGGGACCCTCTGTGTCCGGAGGTGTATGTATTTTTACATCCCTCTATGTTCCATCTAGTGCTCTGCCACTCCATACCTCGTTGCAGGCTGTAGCCGTGAGAATCCACTCCACGAGCCTAATTACAGTCTGCTGTCTCTACTTACCACCAAATACTGTTATCCACCAACATGACTTGAACAACCTGGTTGATCAGTTGCCAGCACCTTTTATCATACTTGGTGACTTCAATGGACATAGCACTCTGTGGGGTAGTGCGACGACGAACCCTCGTGGCAGACAAATTGAACAGATGCTTTCTGATCACTGTCTCTGTCTGCTTAATCACGAAGAACCAACGTACTTTCACGAACCCACACGATCCTTTCACACAATAGATTTGGCCATCTGCTCACCATCACTCTTACCTCATTTAAATTTGTCCGTTGAGAAGGACCTCTATAATAGTGACCACTTCCCTGTTATCCTTTCTCACGATTCTGATCCGGGTAGAAAAACCTTCCCACCAACGTATTCTTATCGTCGTGCAGACTGGGCCCTTTTCACGCAGTTGGCTGTGATAACTGATGCAATGGTCAAGACAGAAAGTGTTAATACTGCTGTACAAGAAGTCACCAATGTTTTGATTGCTGCTGCTGATTTATCCATACCAAAAGTTTCCAGTCATTCATTCCAACGTTACAAACCTTGGTGGAATGCTGATTGTCAGACAGCATATAAGAACCAGCGGAAGTTATGGGGAATCTTTCGCAGATATCCCACTACGGAGAATCTCTTGGCATTCAAAAAGGCAAAGGCAAATGCTCGCAGAGTAAGGCGTCGGAGTCAGAGGCAATCCTGGATCCGATATGTGTCCTCACTCACTTCGTCAACGTCCAGTAAACAATTATGGAAAAAGTTAAGGCTGCAAACGGGATATATCGAGAATTTTCCTTCCCTATTTTACAAACCTCGAACTCTATCTTTTCTTCCCCAGTCGAAATTGCCAACATTCTGGGTGAAACTTTTCAGAGTATATCGAGTGCAGCCTCTTATAATTCTCGTTTTCTTGAAATTAAAAGGCAAGCAGAACGTACCCCGATAAACTTTTTTACTCGTTCCTTTTTTCCATATAATTGTGATTTTACGTTGACTGAATTAAAACAGGCACTCTTACAAGCCCACAATACAAGCCCTGGACCGGATGGAATCACATACACGATGCTCCGTCATCTACATCCAAACTCTCTGGCCAACATTCTTTTTTTATTCAACAGAGTTTGGCAGGAGCATTGCTTTCCCTCCAGCTGGAGGAAG
This sequence comes from Trichonephila clavipes, assembly GCA_019973935.1. NCBI lineage: Eukaryota > Metazoa > Arthropoda > Arachnida > Araneae > Nephilidae > Trichonephila > Trichonephila clavipes. The sequence goes on from BMAU01001205.1 coordinate 16,716, forward strand.
CCATTGTAATTCCAATCCTTAAGCCGGGCAAGGTAGCAACAGATCCTCTGAGTTACCGTCCCATTGCTCTGACGAGCTGCTTCTGTAAGACCTTTGAGCGTATGGTAAATACTCGTTTAGTATATGTTCTAGAGAAAGAAAAGTGTATTTCTCCTATGCAGAGTGGATTCCGCAAAGGCCGATCCACTCTTGATAACCTTGTTTTTTTAGAATCCCAAATCAGGGATGCCTTTGTTAGGAGAAACCACTTGGTTTCTCTTTTCTTTGATATAGAAAAGGCATACGACCGAACTTGGCGTTATGGGATTCTCCGTAATATGTATGATTTTGGATTAAGGGGAAATCTTCCTATTTTTATTTTTAACTTTTTAGCTGTTCGTTATTTTAATGTACGCATTGGTCACTCATCATCTCATAAATTCATTCAAGATCAAGGTGTTCCTCAGGGTAGCGTTTTGAGCGTTACCCTTTTTAATATTCATATGAGTAACATACTTCATCAACTTCCACCTTCTGTACGAGGAATGCTTTATGTTGACGATCTACAGGTCTCTTGTCAAGGTTCAGATATGCGACTAATTGAGCGACAACTGCAAACAACTGTCAATCGATTAGTTCAGTGGTGCGATCAGAATGGACACACGATATCTCCATCCAAGAGCAACTGTGTCCATTTTTGCAGGAAACGTAATCTTCACCCTGATCCTTCTATTCATATAGGACATATTCAAATACCTGTCGTCAGTGCGGTGCACTTCCTCGGAGTAATCTTTGACTGCAAATTGACTTTCCTTCCGCATGTCCTTTACTTGCGGAAGAGGTGTGAACGATCCCTCAACATCTTAAAGGTACTATCAAACACTTTATGGGGAGCGGATAGAGTCTCGTTACTCCGAGTGTACCACGCACTAATACTTTCACGTTTGGACTATGGTTGTGCAGTGTACGGTTCTGCTCGTGCATCTGTCTTAAAACGATTGGACACAATACATCATTCTGCTCTAAGAATCTGCTCTGGTGCCTTCAGAACTTCGCCTGTTACCAGCTTGTATGTGGTATGCCACCAACCACCTTTAGAACTAAGGCGGAGGCAATTATGTGCCAATTACTTTATTCGTGCTATGTCTGTTCCTTCTCACCCATTAAAACCCTTTGCTCTTGCCATTGGTCTCAACCGACTCTATGAGGCCCGTTCATTTAACATCAAACCTTTTTCGGAAAGAGCAAAGGCTGTTCTAAATGACGCCCACTTAAATCACATAAATATCCAGGAAAATAATATCTCTTTGCTTTTCCCCCTGGGACATCCAAATTTTTAACTATCACAATCCCTTTTCGGGCTATGACAAAGCAGACACTGCTGCTGTTATTTATCAGCAACTCTTTTCTTTCCATCGCAATAAGTATTCTAAGTACATACCCGTCTACACGGACGGGTCAAAGACTGCAGCACATGTTGGGTGTGGTGTTATTTTTAATAATACCATTTTAAGTTTTAGTTTACATAATTCCATGTCTGTCTTTAGTGCAGAATTAACAGCCATTCTTGTCGCACTTCAACATATAATAGTTTCTAACCACCGTCATTTTTGTGTGTACACTGACAGCATGAGTACTCTAGAGTCCTTGCACTTTTCCACAGAGCATAGGCACCCCACTGTGATCGAAATACTTCTTCTTTTGCGAAAACTAGAAAGGAAGGGTTTTGATGTAATTTTTTCCTGGGTACCTGGACACGTGGGTATACTTGGTAATGAACAGGCTGATACCGCTGCACGATCCATGTCTGGTCACATGCAGCGGCCTGTCTGTTACCGAGATTTAAAGACATCAACACAGAACTATATTCATCATGTATGGCAAGAGACTTGGGATCAACAGATCCTCAACAAACTGCATAACATTCATCCTTCCACTTCTCATTGGGCAGCACTACCAATGCGAAGACATGATGTCCGTTTGACTCGGCTTCGCATTGGTCACACTCGTTTCACGCACAGGCACCTTCTGTTGGGTGAAAATGCCCCAGAATGTCCCTCGTGCAAGGTCCCATATTCAGTTTGTCATATTTTAATAAATTGTCCTGTTTTTAACCATCATCGCATCACCTTCTTTCATACATCTGTTTTAACCTTATCTGACTTGGTGGGGATTCCCCCACCAAAATCTATTTGCCTTCGTTTTAAAAATTGGATTTTTACATATGATTTGATTTATGTGTTTCTTTATATTTTTAATATATTATATGCATGCGTGCATGCATGCATGCATGCATGCATATACATGTGTACATATATTTTTATACATATATATTTTTAAAATATATGACATTCTTTTCACAAGTGTTTGGCGCAGCTTGGCCAAAGTTGGCCCTTGCGCCATTAAAATTAACAATCATCATCATCATCCGCGAACTTCGCGCCGCCCTGCATCGTTCGGGTAACACAGCAGCAGGACCAGACGGGCTACACTATATTATGTTACGGCATCTGTCCGAAAGTTCTATCCTCTCCCTTCTCTCATTGTTTAATCGCATCTGGGAAACCCACGTGTTTCCCACACAGTGGTGTCATGCCCACGTTTTACCGTTTCCAAAGCCTGGCAAAGATCCAACATCAGCAATTAATTACCGCCCTATTGCCCTCACAAGTTGCTTAAGCAAGCTGATGGAGCGCATGGTTAGTGCGAGGTTGATGTTCCACCTTGAGTCACATAATCTCCTTTCACCACTTCAAAGTGGATTTCGGAAATCAAGATCGACCACAGACAATCTCCTTCGGCTAGAGACTTCCATCAGAGAGGCTTTTGTCAAGAAACAGTATAACATCTCTGTTTTCTTTGACATTAAAAAAGCCTATGACATGTCTTGGAGGTACGGCATACTTAGAGATCTCTATGCAATGGACATAAGAGGAAATTTGCCAGTTTTTATCAAAAATTTTTAAACCATCGTTCATTCCAGGTACGCCTGCTTTCATTTTATTCAAATATTTTTATCCAAGAACAAGGTGTCCCACAAGGGTCTGTTTTTAAGCGTACTTTTATTTATTATTAAGATTAATAGCATAACCCATCATATAAATCAGGGGATTCAGTGCTCTCTATATGTGGACGATGTACAAATATCGTACTCGTCTAAATTCCTCAATGTTGCACAACGACACATTCAGACCACTATCAACAATTTCACTAAATGGGCTGAACAGAACGGTTTTGATTTTTCTACAGAAAAAACGGTTAGTGTGGTATTCACCCGAAAGCGTGGGGGTTTTCCAAACCCTGAGCTTTTTATTGGTAGAAGCATCATTCAAGTTGTTAATGAGGTCAAATTTCTAGGTCTTATATTTGACCAATCTCTCAGATTCCATCGTCATTTAAAAGATCTCAAAATCAGAAGTGCCAATGCCCTAAACATCCTCAAAGTATTAGCAAATACTCACTGGGGAGCCGACCGAACATCCTTGCTTCGCCTCTACAGAGCTCTGATTAGATCAAAACTGGACTATGGATCTGTGGTCTACAGTTCTGCGTGCAAATCTCTTTTGAAGATCTTGGATCCAGTGCATCATCAAGCCCTGAGACTTTGTCTGGGGGCCTTCCGTACATCACCGGTAGAGTCCCTTTATGCTGAAGCCTACGAACCCCCATTAGATTTGCGGAGGAAGTATTTGTGTTTGAACTATTTTATGAAAATACAATCAATGAAAACAAATACTGCATACTCATATTTATTCAATTTTAGCCTTTATGATTTTAACAGTCATCGTTCATCCCTCACTTACTCGCAACCCTTTCACTTTAGAATTAGAGACCTAATTAATGACTTAAATCTGAACATTGGAAGAATAGCTCTGTGCAAGATTTCTGAGGTGCCCCCTTGGAAAGTGATTTATCCTAAGGTAGATTTCACCCTGTCATACTACTCAAAAGCATGCACTCCTGAGAGTACATACAGAACACTGTACTTGGAACACAGAGAGCTTTTTTTCCGACTATGAACCTATCTTCACGGATGGCTCAAACTCACAATCCCATGTTGGTTCGGCAGTAGTTTCTCTGAGTACTGTAATAACAGACGCTCTACCAATTTAAGCATCCATTTACACTTCTGAACTTCATGCGTTAAGAATAGCTCTAGAACATATTTCACTATCATGCGGTAAAAAATTCATTATTTACACAGACTCCCTGTCAGCCCTTCAAAGCATTGTCTCTTTACATTCATCGTTTCATCCCATCCTTGTGGATATCACATGTGCTTTAGCTAATCATCTTAAGAAGAAAGATATCAGGTTTTGTTGGATCCCAGGACATGCTGGACTAACTGGAAATGAACTGGCTGATACAGCTTCACGATCAGCGACAGGCTCTTCAGAAAGGTTGGTTGCCTATTCCGCACTCTGACCTTAAAGCTTGCTTAAGGCAGAAACTGCAAAGTGTATGGCAATCAAACTGGGACTAATAAACTGGAAATAAGTTGCATAGCGTCATGCCCGTTCTTACTCCAACTGTGCCATCATCAAGCAACCACCGTGAGCAGGTTATATGGACTAGGCTGCGCCTAGGACACACCCGCCTTACGCATAGTCATCTTCTTTTTGGAGAACCACCACCCTATTGCGAGAAATGTAATGTCTCGCTATCGGTGAAACACATACTCTGTAATTGTCCACAATCAAATCATCTTAGACATCGGCTTTTTAACTCTGTTGATTCTACTATATCCAGTATTTTAAACACTAGCATCAATTCCTCTCTTGTGTATAAATTCATAAGCATCAAGGGTTTTATTCATCATATATAATTTTAATCTATAGATTTTACGAAAGGCATATAGATTATGCCCGACTAAGGCTTTATGGCCTGCAAATATTATATAACTGTTCTTATTGTCTCTCTTGGCGCAGTATGATCTAAATTGGTCCTTGCGCCATTAAAAATGAACCAAACCAAACCCACGAAACATTTAATTTTGACATTTACTAGCCCCACACTACCTCAAACAATAAAAGCTGGTTATTTAAACTGTAAAATCCGTCCATATATTCCGAATCCTCTGCGCTGTTTCAAGTGCCAGAGGTTCGGACACTCACAAACTGCCTGCCGAGGACAATTGACGTGCTCTAGATGTGCATCTGTTGGACATGCGTCCTCAGATTGCACTTTAGAGCAGAAATGCGTCAATTGTTCACAGCCTCATTCCGCTGATTCTAAATTATGTCCCAAATGGAAAATAGAGAAAGAGATCCAAACAATAAAAACCAACAGAAACATATCCTATATTGAAGCCCGAAAATTTTTAACCCCACAACCATCTCAAACTTACGCTCAAGTTGCCAAATCCATAACTGTTAATAATTCCTCACAAACTGATGAAACGATTACAAAAAATAGTATGCCCACCTTTAAAATTACTACAACCATTAATAACCATTTCGAAACCTATTATGTCTCCCTCAATCCCTGAAGTTATTAAATCTTCTACATCAACTCAGGCAGAACTCGTACCATCCACATCTTCTGTTACAGTTGCATCTCCTTCACAATCTTCACCTCCTAATTCTGTAATAGATACTACTCCCACCACTTCTAATAGTTTATCTATCTCTGCTGCATCTTCCTCATCCCAGTCCGTTATTCCACCACCCTCTGATTCTTATAAAGTACCGGATGCCAAGAAACTAGCAAAAGCACGCTCAAGGAAAAGAAAAAAGGAATTACTAAAAAAAATGAAGGAAGCAATAGTAGACATTAAGATGAATCCTCATAGACCTAAAAACCGGCATCTGATGAGTCTACATCGGATGAGGAAGAAATGATTGTCTACGACGTGGAAGATGAAATCGAATCAAATCCCGATTACGTGAAAGAAAATGGTAAGACCTATTACAAGGGACAATTACTTTTAACTCCAACGAAACACAGAAATTAACTTTTTTTTTTTTCAATACCTGTCCAACTTGGTGGGGAATTCTCCCCACCAATCTGTATTTTAACATCTTTGTTATTAACTTTTATATCTATAAATTTTAAAATTTTATAATATTTCTGGTAAAATTTTTTTTTTTTTTTTTAACTTTTAACGTTTTAACAAATGTTTGGCGCAGTTTAGCCAAAATTGGCTCTTGCGCCAATAACCCCAAAATTCACTCACTCACTCACTATTTTCGGCCCCCTCTTTCTTGCCATTCCAATTTCCCTTTTTTCTTTTCACGTCCAGACCACAGACTTACATTAGAAAATGAACTTTATTCGAACTTTGTTCTTTTTTTTTCTAATAAAAAAAATCTAAATTTTTTTACTATAGTATTATGGTTTACATTTTATATTATGTTCTTTTAATTTGTTTTTCTTATATTTCTTTCAATATTTTGATTTTGTTGCTTCTTTTATTTTCGATTATTGATTTTTTTGTGTTCAACTTATTATCTTTATTTTTCTGCCACGAAGTCCTGTGGCAGACCAGGACTGAGTGGAATGAAGTTGTGTCTGATGGTTTTTCACTTTTGGTATGATGACACAACGGACTGCTCCCTGGGAAAACTGGCACTTGGAGCGGGGTTTTGAACTTCTGAGGATCTTTGGACTGGTGAGGTGGGGTCTTGGAGGAAGCGGCCATGTAGAGGGTACCGGAGAAAAGCTGAGTTTTGCGTCTCAGGCCGCCAGATAGTACAGGAGCCCGGGACAGCCTAACCAGCATGTCCTGGCTGCTCTATCAGCTGGTGTATAATCCCGCCTGTCTTGTAGCTCCAGGTGGTGCCTGGATGGGGTCCTGCATTGCAGAGCGGGGGGGCTCTCCCGAGGCCACTACTGGTTGCTGAATCTAGGGCTAGCCCTACCAAACTGGTCCTCTGAAAATCACAAGGAATTCTCCTCCTCCTTTCCAAAAAAAAAAATCAAAATAAATCCAAATAAAGAAAAAACTCAAAACGCATCTACTAAAACCCCCATTCCACCCTACTTAACTCATGATGCTCGGCCCATGGATTCTTTGAATTCATGTCCGGGAATACCCAACCTTCTTATTGACAACGTTGCTAAATGTTCAAGCTTTTTTAATTTATCGTTACCAAACTGTGAAATGGCACGAAAATCTCCTTTTGTTATCCACAAAGCATAGGAATAGGTGGAGAACCGAAATCTATTAAAAAACTGCGATCTGGTGACTTACTAATCGAGACTACATCTGCATTACAAAGTAAATTTTTTTGTTGGCTAAAACCTTTTTAGATTTTCCATTAACCGTAAATCCTCATAAATCATTAAACTCATGTCGAGGTGTCATCTCCGAACCAGATCTTTTGTCTTCCTCTGAAGCAGAAATCTTGGAAGGACTTTCTGACCAGGGTGTTACCCAGGTCAGAAGAATTTCAGTAAAAAAAGACTCATCCCTTTTTCCCACTAAAAATTTAATTCTAACCTTCAATAGCCCTAAATTACCATCAAACATTAAAGCTGGATACTTAAATTGCAAAGTACGTCCATATATACCGAATCCTCTGCGTTGTTTTAAGTGCCAGAGGTTCGGACACTCACAAACTTCCTGCCGCGGTCAACTTACTTTGCTCTAGATGTGCATCCCCCTCAGGGGGCTCGCCTTCTTTAGGTGAGTACGGGTTTCACGCTCCCGAGGTGCCCTAGTGCTCTTTTCCTTCTCCCTAGGGGTTTACTGTCTTTGGTAAACACGGGCTTCACGAACCCGGGGAACCCTAGTGATCCTTCTCTATTTTCGGCCCTCTTTCTTGCCATTCCAATTTTCCTTTTCTTCTTTTCACGTCCAGACCACAGATCTACATTCATCAATGAACATTATTCCATCTTTGTTTTTTCTTGTAAATAATTTGATTTTTTTTTTTTTTTACTACCGTATTATGGTTTACATTTTATGTTACGTTCTTTTCATTTGATTTGCTTACATTTCTTTCAATATTTTGATTTTGTTGCTTCTTTTATGTTCGATTCTTGCTTTTTTTGTGTTCCACTTCTTATCTTTATTTTTCTGCCACGAAGTCCTGTGGCAGACCAGGACTGAGTGGAATGAAGTTGTGTCTGATGGGTTTTCACTATTGGTATGATGACACAACGGACTGCTCCCTGGGAAAACTGGCACTTGGAGCGGGGTTTTGAACTTCTGAGGATCTTTGGACTGGTGAGGTGGGGTCTTGGAGGAAGCGGCCATGTAGAGGGTACCGGAGAAAAGCTGAGTTTTGCGTCTCAGGCCGCCAGATAGTACAGGAGCCCGGGACAGCCTAACCAGCATGTCCTGGCTGCTCTATCAGCTGGTGTATAATCCCGCCTGTCTTGTAGCTCCAGGTGGTGCCTGGATGGGGTCCTGCATTGCAGAGCGGGGGGCTCTCCCGAGGCCACTACTGGTTGCTGAATCTAGGGCTAGCCCTACCAAACTGGTCCTCTGAAAATCACAAGGAATTCTCCTCCTCCTTTCAAAAAAAAAAAATCAAAATAAATCCAAATAAAGAAAAAACTCAAAACGCATCTACTAAAACCCCCATTCCACCCTACTTAACTCATGATGCTCGGCCCATGGATTCTTTGAATTCATGTCCGGGAATACCCAACCTTCTTATTGACAACGTTGCTAAATGTTCAAGCTTTTAATTTTATCGTTACCAAACTGTGAAATGGCACGAAAATCTCCTTTTGTTATCCACAAAGCATAGGAATAGGTGGAGAACCGAAATCTATTAAAAAACTGCGATCTGGTGACTTACTAATCGAGACTACATCTGCATTACAAAGTAAATCTTTTTTGTTGGCTAAAACCTTTTTAGATTTTCCATTAACCGTAAATCCTCATAAATCATTAAACTCATGTCGAGGTGTCATCTCCGAACCAGATCTTTTTGTCTTCCTCTGAAGCAGAAATCTTGGAAGGACTTTCTGACCAGGGTGTTACCCAGGTCAGAAGAATTTCAGTAAAAAAAAGACTCATCCCTTTTTCCCACTAAAAATTTAATTCTAACCTTCAATAGCCCTAAATTACCATCAAACATTAAAGCTGGATACTTAAATTGCAAAGTACGTCCATATATACCGAATCCTCTGCGTTGTTTTAAGTGCCAGAGGTTCGGACACTCACAAACTTCCTGCCGCGGTCAACTTACTTGCTCTAGATGTGCATCCCCCTCAGGGGGCTCGCCTTCTTTAGGTGAGTACGGGTTTCACGCTCCCGAGGTGCCCTAGTGCTCTTTTCCTTCTCCTAGGGGTTTACTGTCTTTGGTAAACACGGGCTTCACGAACCCGGGGAACCCTAGTGATCCTTCTCTATTTTCGGCCCTCTTTCTTGCCATTCCAATTTTCCTTTTCTTCTTTTCACGTCCAGACCACAGATCTACATTCATCAATGAACATTATTCCATCTTTGTTTTTTCTGGTAAATAATGTGATTTTTTTTTTTTTACTACCGTATTATGGTTTACATTTTATGTTACGTTCTTTTCATTTGATTTGCTTACATTTCTTTCAATATTTTGATTTTGTTGCTTCTTTTATGTTCGATTCTTGCTTTTTTTGTGTTCCACTTCTTATCTTTATTTTTCTGCCACGAAGTCCTGTGGCAGACCAGGACTGAGTGGAATGAAGTTGTGTCTGATGGGTTTTCACTATTGGTATGATGACACAACGGACTGCTCCCTGGGAAAACTGGCACTTGGAGCGGGGTTTTGAACTTTTGAGGACCTGTGGACTAGTGAAGTGGGGTCTTGGAGGATGCGGCCATGTAGAGGGTACAGGAGAAAAGCTGAGTTTTGCGTCTCAGGCCGCCAGATAGTACAGGAGCCCGGGACAGCCTAACCAGCATGTCCTGGCTGCTCTATCAGCTGGTGTATAATCCCGCCTGTCTTGTAGTTCCAGGTGGTGCCTGGATGGGGTCCTGCATTGCAGAGCGGGGGCTCTCCCGAGGCCACTACTGGTTGCTGAATCTAGGGCAAGCCCTGCCAAACTAGTCTTCTGATAATCAAAAGGAATTCTCCTCCTCCTTTCTAAAAAAAAAAAATCAAAATTAGTCAAATTAAGGAAAAAGTTCAAAACGCATCTTTTAAAACCCCCATCCCACCCTTCCCAACACCTGATGCGCATGTATTACTCACTCGCAACATTGATACTCTTTCTACACATACTCGATTTTTAATAATTTCACTTCCGAACAATACCATGTCAAAAATCTCGCCTTTCGCTATTCATAAAACGCTCATCGGAATAGGTGGAGAACCGAAATCAGTAAAACGACTGCGTTCCGGGGATCTACTTATTGAAACTATGTCTGATTTACAAACTAAGTCGTTTCTTCTTGCCAAAACCTTTTTCAATTCACCAGTAACTGTAAGTCCTCATAAAACCCTAAACTCATGCAGAGGTGTCATTTCTGAACCCGACTTGTTGAGCACTCCTGATGCGGAAATACTTGAAGGTTTTTCTGATCAGGGTGTCATTCAGGTCAGGCGAATAACAATAAAAAGAGATTCGAATATTATTCCAACAAAACATATAATTCTTACTTTCAATAAACCGAAACTACCTACCGCTGTCAAAGCTGGATATCTGCATTGTAAAATCCGTCCTTATATACCGAACCCTCTGCGTTGTTTCAAATGCCAGAGGTTCGGTCACTCTCAAACTTCCTGCCGCGGCCAATTAACATGCTCTAGATGTGCTTCCGTTGGGCATTCTTCCACGGATTGTACTCTAGAGCCCAAATGTGTTAATTGTACGCAGTCTCATCCTTCCGATTCAAAATTATGCCAAAAATGGAAAATAGAGAAAAAGCAGATCCAAGAAATTAAAATCAATAAAAACATATCTTATTTTGAAGCACGCAGATTAATAGTTCCTCAGTTAACCCAAACGTATGCTCAGGCTGCTAGACCTTCAACTATATCCACAGCTACCCAAACAGATTCAAATCTCTCAAACATAATCTGTCCACCTTTACAATGTCTTACACCCATATCTTCTAAAAATCCATTGCCTGGTACCTCGTCTTCAGTTTCTACCTTCTCCACGTCATCTTCATCTACTCAAGGCAATCTACTTCCTTCCCCATCTGGTATACTACCCACAATACAAAGTGAGCCTTTATTACAAATACCCATCCCTACTACTACTACAACTACTTCCCTGACAATAACCTGAATACTTTAGTTTCACCTTTAGAAACTGAAACCCGTTCTCGTACACCTCCTGCTAAACTTGATTCGGTTTCAACTGAAAACTTACATGAGTCTGTCCCTAATGAATCCAATAGTGAACATCTACTGCAGCTGAAGCCCAACAAATTGTAAAACGAAAATCAAGAAATAGAAGAAAACACTCAAAAATACAGAAACCAGATATCGAAATAAAAAAGGGTTCCACATAGATCTCGAAATGCAACACCTACTGAAATAACAACTGATGACGAGGATATGATAACTTACGACGTGGAGGAGGAAGAACTTGAGCAAGATCCTTTCATTCTTCCTGAAGGTTATTTACGTGCATTAACTCCATCCCGATACAGGAACTATAGAGAATAATTTTTATACCATGTATTCTCTAACCTTGTTTTAAACTAACCTTTGTCTTTTCAATGCTTTTATCTCAAGATATGGTTTGACTTGGTGGAGAATTCCCCACCAAATTTTGTTTCTTTAAATCATTGAAAACGATTTTTACGTGCTTTCAAATTTAATTTTTTTTGTATCATGATTTTTACATATTTTTTACAACATTTTAAATTTCTTAACAAATGTTTGGCGCAGCATAGCCTAGATTGGCTCTTGCGCCATTAAACCCACACTCACTCACCTCGAACCTGTACTCCTCAGGGGCTCACCTTCTTTAGGTGAGAGTACGGGTTCACGCTCCCGAGGTGCCCTAAGTCTTTTCCTTCTCCCTAGGGGTTTTACTGTCTTTTGCAAACACGGGCTTCACGAACGGGGAACCCTAGTGGAGACCCCTATTTTCGGCCCTCTTTCTTGCCATTATAATTTCCCTTTTCTTCTTTTCCACCTCAGGCTCACTTTCCGGGTGAGTACATGGGAGGCCACGTCCCCCGAGGTACCCGAGTGAATTTTGAAAAGAAAAAAACCCAAAAAAATATTTGCTTGGTTAGTGTTTTTCAGTTACAGGGGTCGATATTTCACGTTTTATTTATTTCAGTTAGGGGGGTTGTTTTGTGGTTACTTTTATTTTGCATATTTTCAGTTTCATTATTTCTACTATTTTGTTTTGGTTTATTTCTTTGGGGTATTTAAAACAAATGATTTTTCATTTTTGATTTCCGTAATGTTAAGACTGGTTTTTGAGTCTGACCCGCATGTTTGCCGTGGGCGGCGACCCGTACCGGGGGAAAGTGGAGTCTGGGGTTCCTGTTGCGTGCGCTTTGGCCCATGCTTCTCGTAGACGGGAGGCAGGAGTGAGCCCGCTCCTGTCAATCGGCTGGTGATTAGTTCTGCGGTTTCAATACGGGTTCTTTTGGAATACCAAAGACGGTTGCTTTAGGGTTAGTATTGCAGTTAGGGGTGCCCTAGGTGAACTGGCGGATCACATCCCGAACCTGTACTACTATACCCCAGTACCACCTCTGGAGGTAAGTGCCGTGCCTGACGCATGTCAGATGACCGGCGGGCTGCCTCCCTTGTTGGGCTCCATGGTGTGGAGGCGTACTGGGGATGAACACAAAAAATACTCATGGAACCCCACAGTAATTCTCCTTCAGTGGAGCACCGTAGCTCGAATTTTCTGATTCATTTCGATACTTCATAATGAAAACTCCTGAAACCTTTACGTCTATTTCTCCATTTCTAATTGAGAAAGCTTTCACTAGCAGTATTGGGGAGGTCAAGTCGATTCAAAGATGCGCCCGGGACTTGTCTTCGAAGCGTCATCGGCGAAACAGGCGACCGCCCTTATAAATCTGCAGCAGCTTGCTCATTTAGACGTTACCGTGGCTCCTCATGCTAATTTGAATTTTTCGCGAGGCGTTATTTCACCAGCGATTTTCTCCACGTGTCGACTGAGGAAATCAAAGAGAACATGAAGGCCCAAAAGGTCTGTGATGTTAGGCGTATCACGATAAGGCGGGATGGACAGGTGCTGAACACAAAGCACCTCATCCTGACCTTTAATACGCCTGACCTTCCACAGACTGTTAAAATGGCCTACATCCGATGCCCAGTCCGACCATACATCCCGAATCCGCTGCGATGCTTTCAGTGCCAGAGATTTTGGACATTCAAACAGTCTGCCGCGGTTAGCCAACCTGCTCTACATGTGCAGAGGTAGGCCATGATAGCGCAGACTGTAAAAGCAAAGGAAACGATGTTAATTGCAAAGGCGATCATTCATCGTTTTCTCGCTCTTGTCCAACCTGGCTACTCGAAAAGGAGAGATCACGGCCATCAAAGGTTAAGGATAAAATTTCGTATCCGGAGGCTCGGCGTGTTGTATCGTCACGCACGCCAGTTTCTGAAAAAGTATGCGTCGGCGACCAGAAAACATACACATATCAACGGCCATTCAGACGCGAGTACGGCTCGCTAAATCATTCGCGATAGCCGCAACTATGACACCGAAGAATGTTGCCGTGGATACACTTAAGTTCGTATCCCCTCCCCGAGATCATAAGAAGAACAGGAAAACACGCATCAAGGAATCGGGGGTGCAATCCCACAAAAAAGAGGTCGAACCTCTCTAAAAACTCCATGACATGGGAGACGATGTCATGGACATTCACGCCCTCTCGCAAAGCGACGAAAGTCTATGGACGATCTGTCGCCCAGACCTCGTCTTCTGGCTCCTTGCCCTCAGGGGCTCACCTTCTCTTTAGGTGAGTACGGGGTTCACGCTCCCGAGGTGCCCTAGTGATCTTTTCCTTCTCCCTAGGGGTTTACTGTCTATGGTAAATACGGGCTTCATGAACCCGGGGAACCCTAGTGAACCTTTCTATTTTCGGCCCTTTTTCTTGCCATTCCAATTTCCCTTTTCTTCTTTCCACCTCAGGGCTCACTTTCGGGTGAGTACGGGAGGCCACGTCCCCGAGGTACCCGAGTGACTTTGAAAAGAAAAAAACCCAAAAA
>BMAU01001208.1:5000-92449 GCA_019973935.1 Trichonephila clavipes
AATCATTTTTTAAGTTGTGGGGAGAAAAGTGTGGCTGTTGTGAGTAAGTTTGAAGTACCGTATTTTCCTGTATATAATCCGCATCGGTGTATTATCCGCAGAGCCCTTTTTTTCGAGTAAAAAAAAAACATCGTATAATCCGCAGCGGCGTATAATCCGCGGCAGTTTTGGCGGCGAATAATCTTGCTCCTTGAACGTCGACGGTCCTGGTAGGTGGAATATCAAATGATAATGGAACTTCGTCCATATTAAAAATCAAATCCTCTGTAAAATTATTTTCAACAATAATTTGCTTGCAAAATGTCAAAAAGTCGTCAGATTGTTTTCCCCAGTCATCAGGTAATTTCTGTCCGACCGTTGAACGACTAAATTGTTTCTCTTCATAAACCGGTAACACCACGTGGGCCCACCAGAGAAGTTAATATTCATTTCGCGTGCAATAACTCGGGCTTTCATTCTGATGCTAACTGTCGAGACAGCTTTCCCATCGTCCCTTTCTTTTAAAATCCATTTATTTATTTCTGCCTCTAATTCTGGCCAGTGAGGTTTTCCACGACGATCGGCCCTTTTACGTCTATCGCAATTTTCGAAGTTAGTCTTGTTCCTTCTCCACAAACGAATATTCGATTCGTCAACGTTGAAAATCTTGCAGCTTCTCGATTTCCGACTTCGTTGGCCTTTTTACAGCGTTTAATTTGAAGTCTGCAGTGTAGTTCAACACGCTACGCTTCATCATGATAAAAACTTTCAAAGGATGCAACACCTCTAGTCAAGACAAAGTTGTAAATGACGCCAGCGACTTGTAACTGCTATTTCCTTCCGAGGAACCGAATTCGTTCTGAAAGTAATTGACAAAACTAATTATGGCCGTAATACGTCAGCCGAGTCGTGAAAGCGCCATCTATTATTCATTTTATAAACATAAACAGCATTTCTTTCAAAACTTTAACTTTTCTGATGGAGAATGTTTTTCTAGATAATCCGTGGCAGCGTATAATCCACACAACGAAATTTGAAACTTTTTTAACACATAATCCGCGGATTATATACAGGAAAATACGGTAATTGGAATTTTACAGCTTTTGAAGGTGGGAAAAATCGGTTTACCTGCAGGAACCCCATTCATACGGTTGAGGGGAGATGTCAAATACTTTTAGAGTTAAAAAGAAGATAAGCCCCGCCCTTTCTTTTCGTTATTCGTTACAAAAAAAAATATTTTCTAATTATTTTTCACTGTATTCCTATGCATAACGATTGATTCCGTATATAAGCAGATGAGGCGAATGAACCAATTCACTTCTAGCTCGAAAATATGTTTATAATTTTACTTGCATAAAAATATTTAACTGTGAAAATACCAAATAATTGAGATTGAACAAAAACATTTTTATATCAACTGTTTATTTACAATAAAATAATAACAATGTACAGAGATACAACAAACAATATTTCCAACAATAAAGAAACTGAATTGATTAGAGTAAACGATATAGCATTAACATTTTAATGTAAATAAAGAATCCTTCCTCCACACATGTGGAATGTAATAGTACATCGTTATTTTTTTTAAAATTATTTTTTGTTTTATTTCAAAAACAAAAACTAAGAGGCTTAGTGGGGCATTGTAAAAAAAGAGGTTTATTTAAAGCATTTAATAATTTAAAGAATGTACCAAATATAAAATTACGGCAAGAAATTCTGAAATGTTCTTATCGCTTTTCTTTTCAAGTAAAACATGCGTTTTATATTTTTAAAGATTCGGATTAAGTTAAATTTATGAATATTCCTATAAGTTTGTAAATGATTGGCCGTATGTTTTTTTTCTTTGTTACATAGTGCATCTCTTTCATTTAAAATAATTTACTTGAAAGTAATATTAGTGTGAAATTGTTTATATTGCTGCTAAAAATATTTAAATTATCCTATTCTCTTATCTTAGATGCATTTGAATAAGGTAATTTATATCAAATATGGCATTTTTAATATAGTTACCGTAGAAAAGGGAACTACAGTCGAGCCTCCATATTACGAACCTCTTTGGTGCGAATTTTTCTTTATAGCGAACGTTTTCCTGGAACCAAAAACATTTTACGATTTTCTTCATCAAATAACCTCCCAATAACGAAGTGCATTTTCTATATAACGAACTTTTTTGAAATGATTCAATTTTTTTTTCTCCCTATTTTTTTAGTATTTCTGGACATTTAAAGTTGTTCTCTCTTTTAACACACTTTATGCTGGTCATAAATCTTGAACTGGTTTTATTAGATGCCTAACTCGCCGATAGCAATAGAATTCTGGGCGTTTCATCCAAGAAGGGCAACCTAAGCCCCCATTGCCCAGTTCGCTGTAATATCTTCGATATCCCCTTTCACCCTCAGTGGAGTTATATCATGTCCCTGTGTCCATTCATTTGTAATGTTGATTAGTCGTACTGGTAGCTTCGTTTCTTGTAGCTCGGAAATGTTAAAACGTAAGGGCTTGAGGGATCAAAGAAAACGTTTAATTCTTCGGGAAGTGGATAAAGGCGTCAAGAAACTTTTCTTGCAGTTTTTCTTCCTTCCTTCCTTCCTTTTTTTTTTTTTTTTTGATAAGTAAGATTTATAAAATAAATGTGTATTAATTTACAAAAAGGTGTGAATATTTACTTTTTTATAATATATAGTGTAACGACTTTACACAGCTCTGGGATAAACTATTTATTTCTCATTAAGAAAATCATCAAAAAATGAATATTCTATCACAATTAAAAGGGTCCACAGATTTCGAGTCTCTTTCGCTGCAATGTCTCATATCTCTCGCATAAAATAATGTCCTAAACTGACACTGTAGAGGAAAGTCCTATACCTAGGATACGTAAAAAGAGGGTTCACTCTCGGTAATTCCACACCGAATCTGGGTGAGTTCGCTGACTCCAAATCCGCCTTGCAGTTGCTCCTTCGCAATTTCCACGGTTCCAAAATCCGCCTTACTTCGCGGACTAAGGTATAGCTGTATCACAAGTCTTTAGCGGGAGGGACCTCCAAATCGGTTCCCTCACGTAAAGTTTCTCCGGTTCAGAATCCTCCTTAATTCGCGGATTCAGTATAGCTTTCCTATCGTTGATCGGGGCTCAGACCGTTCCCGGATCTCCCCAGTTCGGAATCCGCCGTACTTCGCGGTCTCACTATCGTTTTTCCTCCTCACTGAAGGGACCTCACAACGGCTCCCTCAAAATCCAGTCTCCACAGTTCGGAATCTACCATACTTCACGGACTCACTATCGTATTTCTATCGTTGAAGGGGCGACACCGGCTCCCTGATCAATTCTCTCGCTGGAGGGGCTTTCAAACGGCTCCCTCAAATCCAGTCCCTTTTCGGATTCTCCCGCTTCCCTTATATATATCTCTCGCTTAATCCTCCTCCTGTGATCTCTTGTTCTTCTGCCGCCCCTGTTGGTCTCAGCCCATTTGATCTCTAGCCCAATGTGCGTCGATGTCTAGGTGCATATTGTAAGTTTTCAGACGCGCTGTCGTCACCGAATCGTGGGAAAACGAAAGTACAATGTTACGGCATCTCTTTTTGACGGTCCGGACAGCCTGGGAAGAAGGGTCCAAATCTTTGACCACCCAGTTACGAAATTCTTTCCCAGAAATTAGGGAAATGTCTGGAATTTTCCCAACGTCTGTCGGCATCAATCTTAACAATTAGGGGAAAGCGACCGACTTCGTCACAATAGTGTTTATGAATTTGTTTTCTGTGTTTTATAAAGAAAATTAAAAGATGAACCTCTGTGTAACGAATTTTCCATATAGCGAACTTTTTTCGGGATTTAGTGACTTCGTGTTATATAGAGGTCCGACTGTATATAAGAGAGTATCTACATTTCTTGCAGTCCAACTTTTAAAAAAGCTAATTGCAAGTTCGTAATAACTTGTAGAGAGAGAATTTAGGTTTTTTACTCCAAATAATTAAAAGCTACATTTTACAGGCATAGTTTAGTTCATAAATTTCTATATGTGTCTCCTGCACAAACTAATAAATTTCATCTGGTCCCTCCAAAAAAAAACGAGTCACCCAGATAAGAAAGAATATGCATCATTTAAATATGAGTAATAATTACATTTAGCAGTGATATACATCTGGAAGAATCTTTTTCATTATTTTATTTGCCATTAATTTAGCAACGAATTGAATTGAGTATAAATCCATTATATGTATAGTACATATAATTATACTACGGAAGGATAAATTAATTTTGGTTTGAAATTGAGTTTAACTCGTTATCAGACCTAGCTTTCAACCACGAGAAAAACTTAATTTCGCAAGCCTAATTCTTTCTTTTTTACATGGAAATTTTTATACTTAGTCATAAAAAAAGTAGTTTTTCAAAAATGTTCGTTCGATTTAGACCAAAAATATCAGTAAAACTTGATTCCAGAGGGGAAAAACAAAGACTTATGGTCAATTCATCCTTTGACTTGTGTTCAATTCTCGCAACTTATTTAAAAATCTCTAAACTAAGTGCGAAATAAATGATGTGGCTACGAGCGTTTCTCAATTTAAATAAAACATTTATTAAGTATTTACAAGGATGCATATAAAAAAGGTTAAGTATTATCGCGCACGCTCATAGCCGTCCGCTTCCTCCAAACGCATCTCGAGGAATTCCCTTTCGGAGCGCCCTTCCTCCCCTGCTGCCACTCAAAGGAAGAGAAACTCGCCGGCGCTCACCGCTCTTCGGGTCAACCACCCCTTCGCTCTTTGGTGCTTTCACAACATTCTCCCACCTTTGAGTTTTCCCTAAGTTGTAAAAAAACTCAAACACAACATATAAAATACAACCGTAATATTAACAATATTGGTACAGAATGCTGGTGTTAAAATAACGCAAAATGTACAGTAAACAAAGCTTTTACATAATACATTTTAGGCATATGTCAAACGCTTAGAGAAATTACTTTTCTGCCTCTCCTCGTGCGAATGACAGAATCAGTCAGATCTTTTGATAAATAAATATCTGGTTCTTGCAGTTCTAGATTATAAAGTCTTTGCACAGGTCTGGCCAGTTCCCCAGTCTCAGTTTTGACTCGAGCGACTCTAACATGTCCATCTTTTCCAGGAATCAGTTGAATTACTCTAGCAAGAGACCACAGAGTTCGATTCTTCAAACTATTTTCCACCACAACTACTTCTCCCACCGTTAAGGGTCTAGAATTGATCACATGTTCACATTCACATAATACAGTGTTTAACTCTTCGTAATATAACGAAGCTCTCCCTAACATTTTTCCTCTTAACTCTAAATTTACCGCCTCTTTATCGGGGACTTGTTTTGATCTGGGGCATTGAACCGGGGTTTCGGACAACCAGGAGGGCCCCTCCCACCATCTTAAGTAAACAAGCTGTTGAGCCCAAGAAAGAATGTCCGCGAAATTCTTTTCCAAAGGCACGTGTTCCCAGCTACTAACATCGGAAAGGTTTCGGATTTCTTTCACCCTGTTAGAAACAAACACGCCTCAATCTCTAGTACGTTGTATCCATGCTAACACTGTCATGGAATCTGTCAAATAATAAATACGCACATCTGGCAAGTTTAAGTCGTTTTTAACAGAAGCCGCAAGTCGGGTTCCCAAAACACATGCTAATAATTCCAAACGGGGGATAGAAATATCTTTCAAAGGAGCTACCCTCGCTTTTGCCTGTATCAGTTTCACAAAAACGTTTTCTTCATATTCTACCCTCAAAAATACGCAAGCGGCATACGCTTTTTTACTAGCGTCACAAAACACATGCAATGTTAGCCGTTTAATCCCATTAGAGCTCAAATTCAAACATCAAGGTATTTTAATACTTGCAAGTATAGGGAGTTGCTCTAACCACTTTTTAACTTGATTTAAAATATCTTTTGGAAGATTTTCATCCCATTTTAATTTTAATTTCCAAATTTCCTGTAAAATTAATTTTGGTTTTAAAGTCACAGGAGCCGTAAAGCCGATCGGATCAAATATATGATTAGCCATGGATAACAATGATCTTTTCGTTATAGCCTTACCTTCATTTTTCTGACAGTTAATATTACATGATAAACAACCATCTTTGAGGTTCCAAATTAATCCTAAAACCATAGTCTCAAAGTTATCAGGTTGGCTTTCCAACTCTGAAAAATTTTCAGGATTTAATAAAACGTTTGACTGTCAGCCTCTTAAATTAAAATGTGCTGAAGATAATAATATTTTAGATTCAACTATAAATTTTTGCAACTGCTCTTCGGTCTCAAAACTAGTCACACAGTTGTCAACATAAAATGATTTTCTCAAAATTTTAGCTACATTATCAAAGTTTCCATGAGCATTATCTAAATGGTGATTTAATGTAGCACCCAGTAAAAAAGGACTGGATGTCACTCCAAAAACTACACGACGGTGACGATAGATTTTAATGTGGTCCCTATTTTCTCTATCATACCACATAAATCTCAAAAAATCTCTATCTTGCTCCCTTACTCCTATCTGTAAGAAAGCTTTTTCAATGTCCGAAATACCCCAATCTTATATTTTCGAAAACGATTAAGTATAGTCGGTATGACTTCAATAAAGTTGGGGCCTTTCTCCAGACAATCATTTAGAGAAGGGGAGCCCTTTGTTCGCGCGGACGCGTCAAAAACAGGTCTTATTTTACTTGTACTGTTTTCTTTAATAACGGGCCTATGCGGGAGATAATGAACAAAACTTTCTTTGTCATCATTAACTTCTTCAATTATTTTCCTGATAACCAAAGATCTAAAACATCTTGGTATTCCTCAAATTTACCCGTTGCAATTAATTTCCTTTTAGTACTTTCAAGTCTATTTTCAGCTAATTTCCTATTAGAGGATAAAAGTTTATTATCCAGAATCCAAGGCAAAGCTACCTCATATCGACCACTAATATCTACACTTATGGTTTTGAAAATGATTTAGTGTCTCTTTTTGTATTTCTAGTTTTGTCTTAGTTTTACGGGATCTCTGTAATACCAAGATAATCGAGCTTCCACAAATCGGAAATACACATATCATTTACAAACATAGAAGTAACATTCATAAAATGATTTTTATCAAATTTAGTTTCATTTCTATAGGTTTTCCCATAAAAGCGTCCACCCTAATTTAGTTTTTATTGCTAGGGCCAGATTTTAAATAGAACATAGTTCCAGTCAGTAGTTTTCCAGCTACATCTGCTCCTAATAATATTTCTATTTTTCCTCCCAATTTATGACCGCTATCTGACAAATTAATTTTTCTATTTTTTAATTCATTTATCCAAGGACCATGTCTGATACTCGGAACATTATTACATATAATTTCTTGGTCATACACATTTAGATTACAAGTATAATAATTATCGATATCAGTTAAACAAATATTATAACATTTATGCCTATACATTTTTGTTTTTGAACCACCAAATAAAGAATGAACAAACTCTTCTTCTCCTTCATATTTAAATCCTAAATTTTCAGCAGTGGATTTTAAAATATAAGATTTTTGAGATCCGGTGTCAATTAAAAAGCTCTTACTAAACTCTTATGGTTTCCGTTTTGCAACATAACCACAAGAGTCTGTAAAAGAACTTCAAAAGTGCAAGCTTGATTAGCCAAAACATTAGAGCTAGATGAACTAGCAGTCGTGCTATTCTCAATACTTGCACTTTCGGTTTCCAAACCTGATCTCAAAGGCAATTTAGAGCATAATACAGCATAATGCCGTTTATTACATATTATACATTTAACATCTGATCTACATGAATGTGACATGTGACCCTTTTTTAAACAAATATAACACATGCCTCTCTTAATTATAGCATTCTTCTTAACTTCAAATAACATAGAAGCTGCTTCACAACAATTTTCAGAGGCATGCACTTTTTCACAAAATATACAATTATTATTATTATTATTAAATTTAAAGTCTTTCCTATTTTTAAAGTTACTATTAAATAAATCTGCAGCAGTTGCAGTAGTGGAAAGATTTCCTAATTTGTTCTTATAATTAGATTTCTTAGAATCAAAACAATTCCTAGCAAGTTTTATTCTGTCTTCACTCGATACTTCTATCGATAAAAATTTCATAAGAGAATCAAGGTCTTTCTTACCTGATTCATCTGATGAATAGCCTACGTATCTCTCCCAGGCGCGCAGAATTTCAGCGGGAAGACAGGATTCCACCAGCGGGAACAGCATGGCAGCATATTTCTCTTTGGTGACTCCCAAGGACTCTAAGGCGCGTAGCTGGGCCTCAATCTTGTCATACAGCGAAGACAAATTGACTTTATTGACTTCTGCGTTCTGTAGAACCAGTTTTAATAGTTCTCTGACATAAACTTGAATCAAGACATCCTCTTGTCCGAACCGCATTCTCAAGTATTCAAAAGCCTTTCTGTAGTTTTCAGGTGTCGCCGGAAAACTTTCAACTATATCCCTGGCCCGGGATTTTGGAGTTGTTGCCTGGATAAGGTACTGGAACTTGTCTCCATCATCAATGCTCTCATCTTCATGAATTCTCTTGAACTGGTTGTGGAATCGCAGCCAATCCGTCAATTCTCCAGAAAACTGCTGGAACTGAATCTTAGGAAGACGCAGAGATGAAGACGAAGATGTGACCAGGCTGTGGTTGTCCTTCTGTCCCAAAGCATCTGTTTTCATGATATTTTCACACGGACTTGCCAGGCAATCATCTTTTCCGTATAGCCTTCGATGGCTTCAAATTCAATATTGTACGCTTCTTGCGTACAGTTTGTCTCGATCATTAATTCTAAAATGTCCTCGTCGATTTTTTTTCAGCTTAACGGATTTTGCATCAAGCATTTCAAAAGCCGTTTCTACGGCATTCTTATCAACAGGATCGTTTTCAATAATTTCCTGAAGATGATTTACAGCCTTCGTGAAGGCTGTCCTCAACGGCGTGCGTCTCAATTTTAAAGCATCCATGATCCGCTTTCTTATATTCAAAAATGTTTTTCTAACACTCGTAGCCCACCCGGGGGCACCAGAAAATGTTCAATTCTCGCAACTTATTTAAAAATCTCTAAACTAAGTGCGAAATAAATGATGTGGCTACGAGTGTTTCTCAATTTAAATAAAACATTTATTAAGTATTTACAAGGATGCATATAAAAAAGGTTAAGTATTATCGCGCACGCTCATAGCCGTCCGCTTCCTCCAAACGCATCTCGAGGAATTCCCTTTCGGAGCGCCCTTCCTCCCCCTGCTGCCACTCAAAAGGAAGAGAAACTCGCCGGCGCTCACCGCTCTTCGGGTCAACCACCCCTTCGCTCTTTGGTACTTTCACAACAACTTGCATCACTATGAAAAAACGGTTACGTAACGATTATAACTCTAATTGGTGTCCAACATAAATAGCAAAACAAATTATCGATTTCATAAATATTCATTAGCAACATATTTAAATTCAATTGTGAACATTATAATTTGTAGAACACAAAATTTACCAAGAAACTAAGCATTTTAAATTACTTTTTTAAACGTTTTTTATTTTGTATCTTATTATTTACAATTTTAATTTGCTGATAAAACTTTTTAGAGATGGACGAAACCAATTCTTGCTTTATTTGAAATATTTTTTTTTGTAACGCGTGTTTCTTTTCTATCATCCGTGAAGGAGAAGTTGCTTTCATTTGAAATTCGTATAACAGATTTTAAATTTGAATTTAATATGGCTCTATAGTGGTTATGTGTAAAAAGAGGAACATCTAGAAATTTAGAATGATAAGAAATCGCCTTTCTTTATGGATTCTCACTTTGTGAGTGATCGTATTATTTCTATTAATTCAATACCCTTCCGGTTATAAAATCACTGCGCTCCAAAAAAATAATCGGTAGCAATTTGGCAATTGAACATTGAGTTTTGTCGTAAGCATAACTTTCTAACTAAACAAGCATT
Source organism: Trichonephila clavipes (assembly GCA_019973935.1). Lineage (NCBI taxonomy): Eukaryota > Metazoa > Arthropoda > Arachnida > Araneae > Nephilidae > Trichonephila > Trichonephila clavipes. The sequence goes on from BMAU01001208.1 coordinate 14,920, forward strand.
TGAGCGCTTTGTGTTTTAGATCGTATTACTTACACAATTGCAACTACATTATTTAACTATTTTATTAAAAAAAGATGACAAAATGAATAACTGAATTTTATTTAAAATGAACTTGTAGCATGTGTTTAAACCTAATCTCGAACGAAGATCATATATTTTTTCGATAAGAACTCGAGTATACAGTGTGACTACAAAACGCTTGCTTCAAATAGATTTATTCCCAACTGACCTTCATTCTTCCCCTCACCCCCCACCCCGTTCTATTGTTCACGCGACTTTGTCGGCCTTTTGCCCCATCCTCCACTCAGACGAAGAAAAAGTGCTCTTCGATTCACTTGTGCACACTTGTATTCGAAGCAAGCGCCGATCGATATTGGCGAGAAAATGGCTTGGCTATATAACCCTGCAGAACCTGTTGCCTTTCCCTCTCCTCCTCCAGAAAAATCGTCCTCTCTTTAACACCTTCCCTTTCTTTGTTTAATGATGTTGCCAAAAAATCACAAAATATCTATAGAACATTCTATGCGATCGATTCCTCTGACGTCCAATTGTGTCTGGTTCGAGGCTGTATTTTTGTCTAAATCAACTTATTCTAAAATTAAATGTGCTTGCAGCTATAGATTATATGAAATTAGCACAATAAATAAATTGAATAAAGCTGTCACTATTTTATTTAAGTTATATTTATTGACTTTTTATGGCAACAATTTATACCTTTTCTGAGATGCAAAGTTGACTAATGAATACATTAATTTTAAAAAGATGTGGCTCTCCGGCATCTCCCATCTCCGCAATGTGGTTGGTTTTTGAGCCAAAACGCCCACCTTCGGTCAATGCCAGTTTAAGCTCATTTCGGGCCCTGGCCACAGAAGATCTAAGGGCCCCTTGGCACAGGCGGATCGAAATGTATAACCAGAAAATCTGGTTGAGCAGCTTTTCAGAGTCTCTTAAGTTCCTTTCGGGCCCCTGGGAGCCCACCTCAAACACCCAATGGATAAACCGGCACTGCCTCCGGTCTAGGGGATTTGGACCACCAAACCCAGGGCCGATTCTAACAGCATGTGTGCAGTGCGTGAACTTCTGGCGGGAGGCCTAAGTAAGGGGTAGTCGCAGGCCGCATATAGTTCTATCAATCTAGAAATTTTTTTTCCATTTTCTCAAAATAAAACTTCTAATAAGTCGTGCAAATATGTGCTGAGTTTTAAATAGCTATTGAAAAATCAAAATATGTCCTCGTTTTCCGATAATATAGCATAATTTAAGAAAACTAAAATATTAGAGCACAGTGTGTTGATCCATAGTCCTTTACTGTGTAGCAAAATTCGTGGCAAAACCTTCAATACCGCAAGAAAAGGGGAGGGGGTTGCTTATCAATGGAACTGGTGGTGTACTGTGGATCAATGAGATACATTTATAATTCAAAGTTTTTAAAAATTCAACATGTTTTTGTAAAAAATGCTTTTAATATAAAGTTCCTATTGTATTTTCTAATTATATTATTATTTAAATATTGCATGATCTTTATTAACTAAAAGTCTTGAGCTTAGCATTTTTCGGGCTTAATTATGTAAGATACCTGTCAAAAGGTAAACAGAGTTATATAGTGGAGTTTGAAATAAAGTAAGTAATATCTCTCAAAAAAGTTTAATTAATACAAGTTGATACTTGCTTCTGGATCACCACTGGCGTAGTTAGTCCTGAGTGGGCCCTGTATCAAAATTCCTTAGGAGCCCTTATTAGGGTCCCTTTCACATTTTACGATATTTTTCTTACACATGTTGGGACCCCCATAGCTTGGGGTGGCTGATACACTGGTAGCTATGCCCCTGTAGATCACATTAAACCAAGAATTAAGTTCAAAGAAATGACCATACAAAAATATAACGCTGCGATTGTCTTTTTGCATATGTTGACAGAAAAGAAGCAGAAACCAAAAAGGATAATTTAAATTTCATTTCTCAATAAGATTTCATTTAGTTTAGTAGTTTTGTTTTCTTACTTCTCTTTATGAGAATCATACTAAATATGTTGGAGATCAAAGTTCGTATGTGTGTGGGGATGGGGAGAATTGTGTGCAGGCGACATCATCATCCGTCTGTTTCAGATGCTGACATCGAGTCAATTTGCCAATAAAGGCACGTCATGTAGAGGAGACGATGAGCATTAAATCTATCGAGACTGAGTCCCCGCGTTAACGTGGTGTACCAGTTTGGAAAATATGGTGCCAGCTTAGATGCCGTCTTCGTCCCTTGACTGAAGCTCCAAAGTGTAAGGTCTTTCACAAATAGTCCTCGAGAAACTTCAAAGTGCGATGTTAATAAAAAAAAATTGAATTCAAATTGGTGATCTTGGCGCTTTTCGAATAATTTTCAGGTCCCTAAAGTGACATCTTTCCGCTTGAAAAACTTCTAAGAAAGTCTTTTCTATTTTGTCACCTTTTTCATCATAAGCAATTCTAATATTTTATAAAGAAATTTTAAAATTAATTAAAATATGAGTTAAGCAAATAAAGTCAATTTTCTACAACATTCTTATTGATATTCCAGCAAGCCCATGCAGAATTTATTTCAGTTGGTAATAGATACATACTGATTTTTCTTGTCGATGTTGGCAAAAAAGCGCTGGTATATTCCACATTTCATAAACAAATATACGTATTGATCCCCATACCACTATTACATTTAGAGATGTTTTGGAAAGGGCAATGAATAATAAATCAACTTTCAGAGTTTTTTTAAAGGAAATGAAATTTTCAATATCTACTAATCTATTAGGATTTCTTGTCTTGTCTTGTTTTTTTTTTTTGAGGGATCATAGCCTGTGTTGCTCTATATCCCCTTCAACCTTTCAATCAATCAATCAATCAATCAATCAACGGTAATCGCGATTTCAAATGTCTTTTCGCCGAAATTGTTTTTGAAAAATGTTAATCGATTTCTACTATTTTACTTTCAAACTTAAAGTTGATATTATTAAAACTCTCAACTAATAAGACATATATTTATTTTTAGTATGAATATCTTCTACATTTTTTCTGTTTTCTATTTAATATTAATTTTTTCCGATACTGTTTACGGACTGATTGATGGCTTGTACTGCGGTAAAGAGAACTGTTATACAGGTTAAGCATATATTTATGTATATATATTTGCGATAATTTTCAATATTTCTCCAGTTTGATTAATTAAATGTAAATTCATTTGTATTTTTCAGTTCTGGGTGTTAACAGAGAATCGACAAAGGTAATAAAATACTTTTTTATATAAAAACATAGCAGAAGTGCTTTTGATAAGTCATTTTTTTGCAATGTTCACTTTGAGAAATGAAAGTTTGAGATAATTAAAAATAAAGTTAGTCTTTTAAGAATCAGTGATGTGTTTTATAAAATAATATGTCCAGGGCCCAGCCGGTGCAAAAGTGCTTTACGATAGCAAATTTTGTATGGAAAAATAATTTGTTTTTGCTGTTCATTATATTGATCAAATTAGTAATGTAAGGATATATGAAAATTAGAAATAATCAAGCTGTTTAAATAAAATATCATTTCAATTGCACTAAAATTCATTCATAACTTAAATAAAAATTTCTTTATTTTAAATGGAATAATGCAACAAACTAGAATAAGGTTACAATCTGATTTTTTTTCCATACATGTTTTACAATAAGTTTACATCACATATCATCACATTATTTAGTGTTTCAATCAATTAAGAATCGATAGATAAAATGGAGAACAATGTGAATTTGTCTTGACTGATATTAATGGCCTTGGTAGCCTAGTGGTCAAGGTAACAGACTCGTGGCTGGCATGTCATGAGTTTGAGTCGTACTATTGAAGACTCCTTGTGTAGGGGGGATGCACGTTTATCTGTCAATGCTCAAATGTCTTGTTGGTGTGGAAGTTAGGAGAGAGGGGAGAAGTCAGCTCAGATGTCGTCCTCCTCACTCAACCATGGTTCGGAATTATATACGAGTTCCGTCGCTAAAAGCCCTCGTGTATCTGAATAGTGTGATGTTAATATTCACTCACTCGACTGATACTGTATCAAATTTACTTAATAATACTGTATAATTAAGTTAAACTCAAATAATTAGTATTACACAAATTTATTTTAAATTTTGACAAAGATCTTTTTACATATGTGTGAGAATAATTAATAAGGATATGATTATTAAACTATATCCAAAATTAGATTTAATTCAAATAAATTATATTTAAAAAAAATATTGTAGTATATATGACATAATCCTAGAACATGAGTCTCCAAACTAAAGCTTGCAAGCGTTACTAATCCAATTCAAATGTATGTAAATTATATAAGCCAATTAAGAAACGCATTTGAAATACATGATGAAATTCAACATTTTATGATATTTATCCCAAAGATGTGTGTGTACAAAAATTGACATACATATGTAATTCATGCAATGAAATTGATGTAAAATTCGGCGTATAGCACACATTGGCATATAACGTGCACCCATACTTTCATACTGCATTTTTTAATTTTTAAGTATAATTGCTGTATAACGTGCACCCCTATTTTTACAAAGAAACTGGAAATGTACATATGCGTTTCTTGTATGTTTTAAAGTTATTTACTCGATGTGTTATCTTAATCTTTAGATAAAATAGTATTGTGTTCTAGAATTACAATCCTTTAAACTCATAAGAAATGCCATTCCTTTTATATACAGTATTTCGATAAATGCAGAAATCTATTTTTTTTCAAGCTCTTCTCTTCTTTTTTTTTTTAAAGCTCTCATTTTTATACCTGGTGTAAAATGCACACCTGTAAATTTTGATCTTATTTTTTGTGTTAAAAGTGGGCATTATATGCTGGATTTTACAGTAAACATTGTTATTATGATTTGTGTAGTTATAACTTTCAACTGGCAATGATTTGCAGTTAGGAATCAAGTTTACAAGGGGAAATTAAGATCAATGACTTCAAATGCCCATCATTTAACTTAGACCAGTAAATATTTTTGTATATCTCATTTTGGAGAATGTATTTTTTTATGTAACTTAGTAGCTCTTAAAAAGCAGAGGAAAAAACCATGAGCAAATTTATCCAACTAGTCAAATTGCATGAGTAACAAAATTCCAACAATGATGTGTTTAAATACTTTTCTTTAGATATCACTACACTGGGAATCAATTATTCCCATTTGAAGTTATGGAACAAGAGTTTCTTAAAGCTTCAGAAAAATGTATGATGTTTGCGATAGTATCAAAATCTTGAGAATGAGACTTAAATTTTAATTTTTAAATCACCTTAAGTTTCAATTACAATATATATATCAGAAATGGAGTCATTTCACTCACTGGCTAATCCCAAATCAAAAATCTGTACTTATATCAAAACTACATTATCTTGGTAAAATGAGCAATAGTACTTGGGATTAAGTGCAGGAGTCACAGTGACCCTTAGTCTAAAAAGTTCAGAGACCCTTGTACTAGAGATAAACTGAATGAAATTTTGATTCATTCCATAAATAAATGTAATGAATATCATTTTGCAAGGTTGCATTTAAGTATTCCAAGCATTTAAAATCAATATCTTTAGTTGGTTTTTGAATATTGTCTGAATTATATTAAAAAATTATGTCTCATGTTCATGATAAATTTCAAACTCTTTTTTAAAAGAAATAATTGCTTTACTGATTATGATTAGAAAATATTAAGTTTGGAAATATTCTTCACCGTATAAAATCAGCTCATCCTTTTCTGCATAGTAAAATTGTTTTTATTCCAGTTCTTTGGCTCTTAAATTCAGGTCACTTTCAATTCTTCAGCTATTTCCTTTGTAGCCATTAAAGAAAATTTGAATCTCAATACCTTAAAAACCTTTCAAATGTGAATTTGCAGTATTCATAAGTATATTGAAATATCTATCTGTGCAAGCATAATGATTGAGGAATCAAAGCACCTAACCTTGCCTTAGATGAATCCATGTTAAATGTACAATAATTGTGTGATTATATTCAAATGTACTCATATGTATTCAAATTGGAAAAAAAAATATTTTGCAAAATTAATCTACAAGCATGAGGTCTTCAAAAATGCTGTGACTTGTATGCCTACACTGTTTTCTCACCCTTAGGCTTGACCAAAATACTTTTCTGTTTGAATATTCAGTTACTAATTTAAAAAAAAAATTGTCCCTTTTCTGATAATTTGTAGCTTGAATTGATTTTTGTAGTTATTAAGAAATAACAATATATTTTTAATTCTGTAGAAAAAGACCTGTTTACTTTATTCTCATGACTTTATTGGTAAAAATGTAGTAAACCTTTTTGTTGAATTTCTTCAGATATCTTACTTATTTGTAAATATAAATTTTTCTCTTAGTTTTGAAAATCATACTGTTTATCTTTCTATTAAGTTACTAAATTATCTTTCTATTAAGTTATTAAATTTCTTCTATAGTACTAAATAGGGAGCGTTATTTTTAAATGTGGTCAATCTTACTGTGCTATTTTCTGTCTATTTTACTGTTAGCTGGAATTTTTACCATTTTGCTACTGTGAAGAAAATCTGAATTTGCTGAGGAATAAAGAAGATATTATAAGCTTTTTAAAATAGAAGGAAATTTTACTATTGCTGCTTTTTTATCTAAATGTTCATGCTTTTAAATTTATTTAGTTATATTCTTTGCATTATTATCTTTCTATTGATATATCACTTTTGTATGCCTGAAAATTAGAAACTGGATGAAACTTCAATTGAAAAATGTAAACAAATAAATTTGGGAATTCGACCACACCCTCTTTATAGATAAAAAAAAAGCTTTTTGATAATTTTTTTTTATTATTTTAAGAAGGGAAATAATAACTAAAAAAAGTTGTTACAAATAAAGCAGGATATTTCTGAAGTACTATATTAATGTATAATGTTTAAAGAAAAATGTTTGAAATTCTACTACAAATATCCTTTGTTTAAAAAATTACCAGCTTTATTATCTAATTATTTTGTTTATTAATTTCGAATAAAAAATTTGAAGTTCAATGATTATTGTTGTGTTAATTACTCTACTTTTAATAATGCACCATATTTGCTAAATAAGCACTTTTAAACTCTTGGACAATATTATTTCATCATTTCACTGAAACAGGTTAGGGATTTTATCAAATCACTAACTTTCCTTTGGGAAATCATCTTACAGAGTTCTTATTTTAACATCTTGGAGGAATTGATCATCGCCCTTAGGGATTTGACGAACTCCCTAATTTAATCATTTTCCTGTGACATACACTGCTAACCATTAAAATTGCAACACTATGAAGGAAGATTATGTTAACATCTCTCTCTCTCTCTCTCTCAAATTAGAATGAAAGGAAAATTCTGGGACATGCAAATTATTACCATTTAAACATAATTTAACAACGTTGGAGGGGAAAAAGCATCTCAAGCTCTGCTAAAAAGAAAATTATACAGTGGGTTTCTTATTCTGAAGCCATATTTGAATGTTTGTGAGAAGATTGGGATCATATAAGAAGAAATGGCTGCCAACATACGTTGGAATTGGATAGTGGCTGGATCAAGGCCTATCAAAAGTGTGATTTATCATTCCTTGATATTGGTACTTTTGATTGGTTGGAATACTACAACATTTATGGGAATGTGAGATAAATGGGCTCACAGGGGATTCATTCTAAATGCCACGCATCCTGTTATTCTAACTTTTGAGAAGACAGACATGCTATTAGGTCAGTCATGCAGAATCATACAACCGAATCACAGTCAGGAAATGGTCTTGTTATCAGTACAACAAATATCCTCATGGATGCTGCTATGATATCTGTAGTAGCACAGACTATGTGCATGGTGATTATTATAGTGGTTTCCCTTGACACTGCAGAGTGGAGAAGTACAGCAACATTGGTGTGCCCAACAACAAAACTGGATACTGGAGTGCCGCCATATTATTTTTGCGAGTGAGTACTCATTATACTTTTTTTGCAGCATCATGATGGATGTATCTGTGTCTGGAGGCTCCAAGGAGAATGCACATTTGATAGTCATATGGGTCCTGCACTTGATATGATGGTATGGGCAGCTATTAGGTACACAATGCAAACTCCTCTTGTTCATATCATCAGTTATCTGAACAGCCTGTGTTACCTTTCTCAGATCTTAAGGAGTAGTCTGATAGTTTTTAAAACTACATAACTCTTAGATGGCATTGACTGTTGCAAGGTTTTCAAGATGAATATTGTCTAAAGATTTCCAAGGAGACAAAAAAATATCTCTAGCATTTCTTTCAATAGGATTATCCATTCATTGAAAGGAGAAACAAGATCTGGAGAATAGGCTGTGTGAGTGTGAAGGGAGTTTTGGTTGTAAAACCGGGAAAAAAGAAATACAAATATTCTGACCCCAAGGAGAGTTCTGTCTTTTTTAGGGGGAGAGGTGATATATAAAAAAAACATTGAACCATATGATGATGAAAGAGATTTTATCTATTCCTGTGTATGAATGATGAAAGGATTTAAATACTATAAAATCCATGCACGTATACTTTCAAGCTGCATTTTTTAATATATTCGCTGTATAATGCGCTGCTCCTTTTTTTTTTATGAAGAAATCTGAAACGTTAGTATACAATGCTCTTATGTTTTGAAGTCATTTATTCATGGTATTATCCCAGACTTTAGAAGAAATAAGTATACTTCTAGAGCTACAACTCTTTTATGTCATAAGGCAGGCCATTTCTTTTAAATGAACAGTATTTTGATGTGTGTAAAAATAATTTTTTTCATGCTCTTTTCTTTTGTTATTTTAAAGCTATTGTTTCTATACCCAGAGTGTAATGTGCATCCTTAAATTTTGATCTTATTTTTTGTGTTAAAAGTGGGCACTATAGGCTGGATTTTACGGTAGTTAAATTTTTCCATAAAAAGGAATTTTATAGGGAGAATAGAACAATGTAAAATGCTGAAAAATTAAAGCAGTAAATTTAATTTAATTTACTTTTAGGGGGGGAGGGAGGAATATTAATGTTGATAAAAGGAATAATTTAGAAAAACAACTAATGTAATGAATAAAAGAGTAATGAGTAACATAAAGCAGTTTCAGTTATAGGGATGCTACCAAGCATTTGTCATAACTAGTTTCCATATTTAATGTACAATAGCAATCTATATAATGATTTTTATTTTAATAATATATAGTAGTAAATTTAATTTATTATTTTAGAGTAAAATTTGTCTAAATACATTGTGTTAAAATTAAACTCATATTATAATGCAGTTTTACTTTTATTAATTTGATATATTACAACAGAACACAATCTTCTAAAAATTAAGGGTACACGATTGTTACAAAATTTTTAAAATTATGTTTATACAAATTTTACAAACAGCTCCTGTTATTATTTTAAAAACTTCTTGTAAAAATAAATTTAAGTAATTTGGAAAGAGTTCCAAGTCTTTGGGGGAAAGTTTTATTTATATTGTTTCCCCTCTCTCTCAAAAAATATTCTTTGTCTAATGTTTGTAGTCTTATTAGTTAAGTTCGGAAAATATATTACCCTCATGATACAATATAAAAAACTTATCAAGACAGTTATAAATCAAAGGTAGTAACAGTTAAAAATAAAACAGATCAAACTATAATATTTTAGTTATGATATGAAAAAAAGAAATAAAAACTCAGTTGTGTAACACCAAAAATATCTTTTTAGTTATTACGGTAATGTAATGCATATGTATGTTTTATATGCAAAAATATATTAATGTATTAAATTCAACTACAATGAATGTATTTTGAATTAACTATAATTCTAAATTTAATACCTGTAAAATGTACTGCAAAAATTAACCGTAGCACCTATTATATTAAAAATGTCAAGAGCATGACCACACAGGGAGTTGGATATGTCCAGTAATAAAAAATTCCCAACTGTGTAAATTTTAACAGTAATAACAAAAGGAAAATAAAGGCACATAAACTTTGAAATCACTACATTAATTACTGTTATAAAATAAATTGAATAATTTAATTATCAATTAATTTAATTTAAATGCTATGTAATTTAATTGCATGCATAAGATTATAATGCATGCATTAATACTTTATATTTTTTAATAAGTGCATGAGTTTATAATTTCAAATGACAATTTTGAAAAATATTTTATTTTCATTTTTTTGACATCTAATTTACTACACTTTTTGACTTAATTTATTACTCTTTTCATCAGATGCATATCCACTCAAAGAGTAAATTAGAGTTGATTGAAATAATGCTGTCTTTTTCACACTCACACACATTTATTGTTAGTTTCATGATGACAACGGATACTCTCTCTCTCTCTCTTTTTTCCTTATAGGAACTTATCTTTTTATTTTTGGAGAATAAACTAGTAAAACAGTTAAACTCTAATATTTGAAATTCAAGTACAACACACACAATTAGTTGGAAAAAATAAGTTTCTGCATCTTACAATTGAATTCAAAATTTAGGAAGCAAGATTTTGCTAACTATTCCAATGATTCAGTGCTTAAATTTTATGCCAGAGACACAACTTATTCAATGAAATAGAAATTCTTTTATTGAGAAAAAAAAATAATGATAAACTAATTTATCTTTTTTTGGCATTATATAATAATTAGACCACAATTTTGTTTGAATTTTCAAGAAATAGTAATTTGGTGAAGATAGCCTTACATGATATTTTGAATTTTTTTGGTAATACAGAGTCTAATATCCCTGTTTAAAGCTGTCTTGATATAGTCTTAAAGAGCAGGATCAAAGAGTTTTGATCTTTCTTATAGAAAAAAATCCCCCAAAATAAAGTAAATTAGTTTGATTATCTATACTAATAAAAGAGGAAATAAGCATGTGTGTTTCACCTCTACCACCCAAACTAAACAACCCAGAAGTATAGAACTTGCACATAATTATTCTAGGTCCTAATGATGTGCACTACAAAGAGTTTTTTTCGAAATTCGCTTTAGATTTTTCAATTTTTTTTTCAACCTCTGAATTTTTAGTTAGTTGTTTTGGCAACAGTCTCATTTGTTTTGCTTATATTTCATTTGATTATTCCAAACCATTTTTACATTCTAGGCATTTTATCCTTTTACGTAATTTTAAAAAAAGGGATGTAATTTAATTAATGTTATAATTTCTACTATATTCTAGGTTCTTCATATTTATTTGTTTATTTTATTCATGTTTAAATTTTTTATATTTAAGATTTTCTTTCAAAATTAGGGCTTAATTTTTCTTTTTTGGATAACCTTTTGAGTTAAATTAATGCTATAATATCTATTTTATTGTGCAACACAGTTTTATGTTTTATTTTCTGAACTGTAATTTTCTTGCTTATAATTATGTGATACTGTGACTCAAAGTAAGTTTTTAAGTCAAAAAATGATTTATGAAGCTTTTGGTAAACAGAAGCTTAGATAATGTGGTACTTATGTATTAGCGTCACCACAGCAAAATTTGTGCTGTGCGAATCACACCTTGATACCAAAACAAGAAAGATTCTAACATATTTTATATAAAATTGGTCAGATTTTGGCGGGAAATGGCACGATTCATGAGGCGTCAATTTGGCTGTGGTGACGATTATACGCAAGTACTGATATTAATTACTTATTCTTTAACACAAATATCAGTGGATTATTTTAGACAATGAAATTCACTTCTTACCTGCTTTTATTCTTATGTTCAAAAATAATAATCTGTTACAAAGAACTTTATTGCTTTTCTTTGTTCAACGACAAATTCTAAATCTTGCTTATTGTAACAATGAAGTTGAAAATCCTAGCTAGGAGTATAACAAAAAGAGAATATAGTAATAAATTAAAACTATTGGAAAAACAGATTATTGCTGAATTAAAACCCTTTTTTCAAGAATTCATTAATGCAGTACTTTTTTTTTTAAAAAAAAGAAGTTACTGGTCATTTCCTTCAGTAACATTTTTCTACTTTTTTGTTACAATGTAATTTGCCAATAGAGGAAAAGGGTTCTTACGTATCGGTGTCACCTCAGCAAAATTTGTGATATCAAAACAATAGATTATTACGTGTGTTATATGAAAAAGAAAAAATTAGTCAAATTTTTGTGAAAAAGTGCCACTTTGGCTGCGGTGATAAAAATACGTAAGTATCAGGAAAAGCAGTAACCTTTTTCTTTTTCAATGGAAGGAAATGTTGGTACTTGCATTTTATCACACCAATGTGAACATTCAAAATAACTCTCCAAGTTAGCAGCTTTGATCTTCACTTAGAATAAACTTGTGTTTGCAAATGTTTTTATTAAAGTTTAAATTTTTTTAAGGGCTTAATTTTTAAGTTAAAATTTCCAAATTTCACTCACAATTAAAACTAATTGGGATTAACAGATTACCAATATTGTGTGATTCAAGTTAAATTTTTTTTTACGAACAAGATTTTTTTACATGTTTTTTTTTTTTTTTTTTTTTTTTGTATTATTAATCTAGGGTTGTGCTTGGGCTACAATTCATCTGATTTTGATATCAAGGTTGTAAGCCCCAAAGTAAGTAAAGCTTGAAGTTAAATCGTTGCCTGAATATCGGTACACTTTAGCGTTACGTCTTGCCTACTTCCAACCTAATAGCGTGACATTTTGGTCTGGAAAAGCTTGTTCTTCCTTTATTGGCTAATTCCATGTTTCATCAGAGTTGCAAAATAGTACAAAATTATAGCTGACAAGCCATTATCCATCTTCTTCACTGTGTATTTCACGATGTTGTATAAATAAATACTGTTTACATATTTATAAATTTTTGGTATCTAGCATTAAGAATTCAATTGTATTGAAAAATATATTTATAGCTGTAACTCTCGCCTCTTGATATAAAAAGGACAGAATTAAGAATTTCTAATATCTAAAATAGAAGTAGAAAGATTTTTTGCACTCACTTAACTCAATAATCAAGTGAATTTCCACAAAAGCAACTTTAAATGGATCTCTACTCCGTAAAATAAATATATGTGCTAAATTTCAAGTCTAAATCTAATAGACCCCAAAAGGAATTTTTAACATGAATTCTTCTGGTAATCCTGTTGAGAGCATTCTTGGTGGATTTCAATTCAACAAAAGAAACATGCAAACTAAATTTTATTATGGTCCAGAAGTGATAAAAGTATTTATTTTGATATAAGGATCAATTTGTTACAACCAAACGTGCATAATGAAATCATTAAAAAAATGTGCGTAGAAAAATTTATTTATTACTATATTCTCTTTTTGTTATACTGCTAATTAGGATTTTCAACTTTGTTGTTACAATAAGCAAGATTTAGAATTTGTCGTTGAACAAAGAAAAGCAATAAAGTTTTTTGTAACAGATTATTATTTTTGAACATAAGAATAAAAGCAGGTAAGAAGTGAATTTCATTGTCTAAAATAATCCACTGATATTTGTGTTAAAGAATAAGTAATTATTATCAGTACTTATGTTTAATAGTCAAATTGGCGCCTCATGAATCACTCCATTTTCCGCCAAAATCTGACTGATTTTATATAAAATATGTTAGAATCTTTGTTGTTTTGGTATCAAGGTGTGATTTGCATGGCACCAATTTTCCTGTGGTGATACTAATACATAAGTACCAGATTATCTAAGCTTAAATTTACAAAAAGTTTCACAAATCATTTTTTGACTTAAAAACTTTAGTCACAGTATCATATAATTAAAACTACAATAAGCAAGAAAAAATTATATTATTGTATAAGCTATATTATTGTAAAGTTTCATTAAAATCCGTTCAGTTGTTTTTGCATGAAGTAGTAACAAACATCCATACATACAAACTTTTGCGATTATAATATTAAGATAACAAAAAGAAAATGAAACTCAATGCAAAACTAATTGGTATTATGAGATTGTAGATATCATGATTTAAGTTAGATTTTTAGGTATTAACCTATTAGTGTCACTACAATCAATTTGGCCCCCCAAGAATCATTCCTTGATATCAAAACAACAAAGATTTTTATATGAAACTAAAAAGATTTTAAGATTTTGGTTTGAATTAGCACAATTCGCATGGTGCCAGTTTGAATGCAGTGATGCTAATAGGTAAGAATATGAATGCTAATGCGAATTTTTATTTACATCTAAGATTTTCTGAGCTGTTTATGTTGATTTCATCAAAATCAGACTGTGGATGGGATTGAATGCTCAAAAAAGTAATTCTTTTTTGCACTTTAAAATTCAGAGGTAATGCAATTTTTGTTGTGTTGCATTATGATTTAATTTCCCTTCACAATCTGTTCTTCATATATATTTTAAAAAATTTTATGCATGTACATTTCTATGACATTTTCTTTGGTTGAAAAAAAAAAGATTGTTCTGCCTTCATCAGCAGATGCTGATCAATGTTGAATATCATGAAAGATATGCGCAGTTATTTAGACTCACATTCCAATGGTGAAATGAATAAAAAAGGGACAATATTGAACAATTTGACACTAAAAAAAAACAATGCAAAGAAAATATCAGATTATCATAAAATTGGGCGTATATTGCTCACCTATACTTTTGAGCTGTATTTTTAATGTTTGTTATGCTCGTCATATAACGCAACCTTCTTTTGTAAGAAGAGACCTGAAATGTACATATGCAATGCTCTCATGTTTTAAAGTCATTTATTCGAGGTATTATTCCAAGGTATAGAAAAAAATAGTATACATCTATATAGAACTACAACTCTTTGAAATTCATTAGGAGTGTCATTTCTTTTAAATAAACAGTATTTCGATATTTCTAGAAGTCAAAATTTTTTTCTATACTCATCTTTTTTTGTTTTTAAAGCTCTTGAACCCCTAAATTTCAATTTAATTTTTTGTGCTGAAAGTGGGCGTTATACGCCAGATTTTACTGTACGTAAGATTTTCTGTTATTTTGTTGTTCAAAACTGTTTGTGGCATCATTGCTTAATGTTCCTTCTGACAATCTGTTCTTCATGTAGTTTTTAGCTAATTGTACATATGCATTGTATACCTTTTTTACATTGCTATAATATTTTCAGTAGTTGAAAATAAAGACTTTTGCTATTCTTCCTTCATCAGCTAATTCAATGTTTTCATCTTTGTAGAAAAATATTGCTTGAAGTATAACAGAGAAAATGACGCTTAATTCAAACTAATTGCTATTGACAAGTTGGTAATATTGTGAACCATGTTTTTTTGTATGTCTCTGTTTATGGCCTTATGATTTCTATGACAGATAAGATTTCATCTTTGTTTTAAATGAAAAAAAAATCAGAATTTTTTTTAACAAAAAGCTATTTGCTGATCTAGGATACAACTATGATATCTTTGCTGACCTTGAAACAATATTTCTCATATTTTCTTCTGGATTCTTTTAAGTTCAAGGTTGACCTGATTTTTTTTGTCTCGACTTAACTTTGCTTCTGACAATCTTGCAATATATAAATCAATCATTTGTGATAAAAAAAGTGTTAGCTGAAAAAATATGTACGTTGAAAAGATTTTCCCCATATCTCCTTTTGGATTTGTTTAAAATTCAGTGTTGATGTGATTTTACATCTGATGGTTTAATGTTGCTTCTGATAATCTTATCCTCATGTAGTTTTTTGGGGATCATATACATATTTTATATATTATACTGCCCATGTATGATATATGTATTTCAGTTATCACTATAGTTATTTATGATTATATGTACTCATTTGTTTGTGCTCTTTGTAATAGAATTACAATTGCTAATAGAAATATTGCGAAAAAGTATTGTTTGAATAATTAATTTTTTAGCAACATGTTTTATTGTTTGTATCATTCAGTACTGTTGTTGATTTTGGATTATTTCAACAGGGACCTATTTTAGATAATTTTTTTTTATTTTAGTTCATACTAACTTAATTTTTTTAGTATTGAATTATATCTAATACTTTATATTAGGTATATTACAGAGGTGTTAAATAGTATTACACCATTCCTCATGTAATACTAATTTAATTTTTTTCCTGTTGATGGCTTCCTAATATTTCTTATTTATGATATTACTTTGTAAATGTTTATTATCATTAATTTTTTCTTTCAGTTTCTCTATTTCAGGTTATTTCACCCATAGTTCAATAGTAGAAACTTAGTACTGCTATTACTTTTCTGATATAATTTTTATTTCTATTTACATTCATTCATTTCTGTTTACTTTATAGCATGCTAATTTTCTCTCTTACATTGAAATATTTGTTTTTGTTAAATTATTATTTAATTTGAGACCAAATATAGAAAAAATATTTTATAATTAATATAATAAAAGTAATATATATCTTATATATTAATTTAATTATTTTACAATCTTTTTAAATATTAAATAAGTCTTTATCAATAAACAAGTTTTTTCTTTTACAGCCATTTTTTAATATAACAATATGTCACAACTAATTGCTCAATGAAGATTTTTAATCAGTTTTTTTATTGCAAAACCTGAAAAGGAAATTATTGTTATGTAACGATTGATTGAGTAAATGAAAATACCAAACCCCTTTTATTATTTTAAGCTCTAAGAAAATAATTATTGTCATATAATGAATATGTTAGTTTTGTATAATATACTTTTTTCGTCAGATACATGTTTAAATGATTTACTAAACACAGTGGAATGAAAAACTACAAAATTATAATAAAATACTAAAATATTTTTATCAGACAGTATTCTTTTGTTTTTGAATGTTTTTTTAGTGAATGTAAACTAGGAATAGGAAAGAAACAAAAAAGTCAAAGTAGTTTCGAAAAAGAATAATGGAAGTGCTGATTTTGTGAAGGAAAGGGAAAATTTATAAAAGTAGAGAAAGTCCATGCAACGCTGGGCCATGTAGCTAGTGATAGATATATCTGTATTTATTATGAATGTATGTTAAATTCAGGAAATGTGTTATATATTTCAATGAAATATATATTATTTAAAAAAATCTATTCACATCACTGCAGTATTAAAA
Organism: Trichonephila clavipes; assembly: GCA_019973935.1. NCBI lineage: Eukaryota > Metazoa > Arthropoda > Arachnida > Araneae > Nephilidae > Trichonephila > Trichonephila clavipes. The sequence goes on from BMAU01001208.1 coordinate 31,872, forward strand.
AAAATAGTGAAACATATTTTATACAGGAAAGATGATTATTTTCTATTAAAAATGTATATCATAATGTATAGTAGAATGTTTATAAATTCTATTGCAAATACATAATGTTTTATAAGTTCCAGATATAAATAAATGCATCAAGTCATTGCATTAATTTTATTTTCTATGCATAATTTTTTTTTCTGTATTAAGTTTGGTTAATGACAATTTTTAAATTTATTAATGCTCCTATAAATTTACAATTCTCAGGCTACGTGATATAAACAGCTTAAAGGAGTTATTGAGCTCTAAATTCCATTTTTAAATAGAGAATTTCTTTATGAAGTTTGATTTCACTATGACTCTTTTCATTGAATGAAGAAATAAGAATCCTTCTATAGCTGAAAAGCATTTAAAACTTTTTAATTAATGTACATTTAAGTGAAAAATAAGTTTTATTGTTAAAAAGAGTTTAAAAATACACAAAAAAAAAAAAACTCCTTGAAAACTCTAAAAAAATTCCTTTTAGATTTTTTCTATAGAACATTAAGGTGTCGCTACTTCATGCTACATTTAAAAAAGTTTCAGCATGCTGTTATTATAGGTTACCTATGGCTTATATTCTTCGTATTGGTCCACATTCCACTATCATGTTTAGAGATGTTTTGGGAAGAGCAATGAATAACAAATCAACTTTCAGGGCCTTTTTAAAGGGAATGAAATTTTTTAGTATCTACTATACTATTGGGCATTTTCTTACCTTTCCTTTTTTTGAGGGATCATAGCCTGTGTTGCCCTATATCCCCTTCAACCTTTCAATCAATCAATAGTTACCTATTTTTATATTGAATGATAAATTGTGTTATTGCATCTGAAGTATTTTTTGCAAATTACAGATTTTTTCCCTCTGTTAGGGAAACTTTTCCTTTTCAAAGTATTTATTGCTATTATTGCATTCATTAATTTTAATTTCCTTTCATTGATTAAATATTTTTTTATTTAATAGGCTGAAATTGCAAAAATGTACCGGCAACTAGCTAGAAAGTATCATCCAGACATGCATAAAACTGCTGTTGGTATTTTTCTTTTTTAAAATATTATGGAAAAATTGTATGAATTTAGAATTTTATAATCTTATACTGTTTTTTTATGTATTTATTTTTAGGAAGCTAAAAAGGAAGCTGAAGAAAACTTTACTTTAATTGCTACAGCATATGAGGTTAGAACGCAAAATTGTTTTTAATTTAAAATTATCACATACATATTTTGATAGTTTTTTGAACAAAAAGTTTTTACATTATTTTAGATTTTGAAAGATGACGAAAGCAGAAAAGACTATGACTATATGTTAGATAATCCAGGTAACAAATAATTTTAGTTTTAAAAAGAGAGCTGATTTCTCCAGAAAAATAATTAAAATCTAGAGTAAAAGAAGGGCTTTTTTAAAATTGTCTAATTATTGTTCATATCTGCATGCATTACCTTTTAAAAGTTGCTTTTCTCCCCATTATTACTACTAGAATTGAGATGATGTCTAAGGAAATATTAAATGCTTTGATGTTCTAACATTTCTAAATGTTTAAAATCATAATTCAATGTTAGTGTGAAAAGTTTTAAGTCACAGTGAGTTTGAATTGTAATTTAAGTAGAAAGTAACTGAATTTATATTTCGAATTGTAAAAGTTAGGTAATAGCAATAAAATTAGGATAATAATTTCATAAATTACAGCATTCCTCAGTTCTACTTTTTGTAAACTATGATTTCAATTTTTAAGATAAATTTTTAATGGCATTAAAATTTGAAATGAGATTCATGTGATCTGCACCTTTTCTGTGTTGAATTATTGTCATTGAAAATGCATGTACATTGTTTTTAAAATTGTACCCAGTAACTAGAGCGATAAAGAATCACTTGTATAAATTTTATCAGTTTATTGTGATTAAGGTAAAATTATTTAAATATTGTTTTAATTTGAATTACCAAAATTAAAATAAATGAAAATAGTTTTGAAAGCTAGCTATATGTAACAAGAAAATATTTATTGAAAATTCAGATTATTTGGAAATAACTTAATGAGAATTTTTGAATGTGTTACAGACTGTTTTTATGTACTTATTTATTAGAATTCTTTTTCCAATTTATTTTTGAAAAATTTTGTGAAAGGTTAAGGGATGTCTAGTTCTGTGAACTAAAGATTTAATCCTTGCATTTTTTGAGATTTTGAAGTAGTATTTTGAGTATATTTTTACATATATATTGATAGAAATGAGGAAATAAATGAGTTATGAATGTATATATATATATATATATATATATATATATTCAGCGTTTCCGTAGAAAGATAAGGCAGTTGTTTGTTTTATACAACATAGTTTTATATGCATAATTACTTTTAAAAAAAGATTTTAAAGTCGGGGAATGATTCCTACTCTATGGATAGTAATTTTCTATGACTCTACGATTGTAATTTTCTACCTTAAAGAAGTTTTTCTGCATATAATTTGAAAGAAGAATTTTCATCTTTTTATCTCAATGAATGATAGATATATTTATTATAAAATGCATTATTCAAATTTTTTTTATTTTGAAAATAGCCCCAAATTTGTATGTAAAATTTAAATTTTGCAGTGAACTATGAAGTAACTTTCTATTAAAAATTGTTATTAAAAGAAATTAGTTATAGCAATAGTTTTATTTACCAGTTTAATTTTTTTCTATTGCAATCTTGGTACAGGACATAAACATTGCTTATCAGCATCTCATATTGTGTTTATTTTTTATTCCTTATGAATAAGATAAAGACCATTAAATGAAATATGTGGTTTTAGTATTTTGGTCTGTGTAAGCCTTTCAGAAAATGTAAATCTTTTGGGAATTAATTGCTAGAAAGTAAATCTAGGTGAAATAAGAAAGTAGAGACATTTTTTAATGTAACTCATTGTGTCATGCAACATTATTCTTATAAAGTAAAACTGATAATTTATTGATCCTCAAAATAATACTGAACTTTACATATTTGGTTCAATTTGAATTATCCAATTTAATTTTTATCTCCTTTATTATTATATTGTTGCACTTTTATTTAAAATAAATACTCTATTCTTCTAAATTTATGAATAAAAGTATATTATAATGGAAATATTTTTAGCTGCATGCTATTCTGGAAAATTTTGAAATCTTTCATGATAGATATCTGGTCCGTTTGTAGAAAAGACTACTAAAAAAGCAAATAAGTATGCTGTTATAATTTGAACAGCATATTACATCTCCAAATAGTTTCAAAATTTTTCTGTATTCACCTATTTAGCATAAACGTTTGAATTAGAAAGTTATTACTAATATATATATATGTCAGGCCCCAGGCCTGCTGGTAAAATGAGGGGGGCATCTTCAAAATACTTCTTTATTTCGCTTCCATCACATAAAATCTAACATGGCTACCCTTTGCCGCACAACCGGGTGGTACAAAAGACAACATCTCAGCGAGGAGACACCAGCCAAGTCTTTTCTAGTATGCGTTCGCCTTCGTCAGCGCTCGTTGCACCTTTAAATAGGCTTATTTACCCACAAATCCTTACGCGATGGTAAAGAGTTCGCTCTATTTTCATTTATTACTTCCTTAATTTTGAATATAAACTTTTCAAACCTGACAAATTTCCCCCCCCTCCGCTGAAGCCTGGCACAGCCAGATTGGCCAATTCTGACTGGCAAGTCCCCAGGGAAAAAATTTATATTTCAATGATATCAAATTCCCCAAATGAAATAAAAATCTAGAAGATATAATAATTGTGTAAAAGAGTGGGCTGGTGAATCCTAACATGTACAAAAAAAAAATAGCAATAATGAATAACAAAGTATCAAAAATTTGGTACAAAACTTTGTGTTACATAGAATTGTTTTCTGAAAAATATCACACATCTAATACTTCCACTATGACTATAATAATAATGAGGTTAAGAAAAAACAACATAAGATAAAGATAATTCGCATTAGACATTCAAAAATATAGTAGTGCTAAACAACATAACATAAGATCAAGTGAAATTCTCACTAAATGTGCATCAATAGTAAACAATGTTAATAAAGTGATAAATGTTGAAAAGTTACAAGTACTTCAAAATGGTATTGAATGTTATAATAATGAGTGCATAAATACATAGAAAGAATAGGTATAGAGTAAATAACATGATTTTAGGAATAATGGTAAAGTAAATGCATACAAAGAATAGATATAAAATAAGTAACAGCAAAATGAGTTTAGGAGCTCCCAAAAACAGAAAAAGCGTACATAACTATAACACAGAAATTTATCAAAATAAACACAACATCAACATTATATAAAAATATCACTAGAAATATAAAATGCAAAGAAAAATAACGGTATTTCAGATTTTCAAGTACAGGTAAAAATTCAATCAATGTAATGTAATGTTTCACACAGTCCTGTCTTGGAAAAATCATAGTTCAATGTTCATCATTCAATTATTGTTTATTTCACAATTCTTTTGTTTATTATTATTAGAATCTCTACTCAATCAACTCATTTCAAAAACATACAACCATAATAAAATCTTCATAACATTACATACTATATTTTAACTTTCAGAATATACTTATATCACAAATAATCACAATGAAATTATTATAACACAATGTATCGTAAAATTGATCTCATCACAATGTTTTCATACAGTCCATAATTCAGTTATTTTTTTTAAAAATAGTCTTCAATAATGTGTTCATTATGAATAAAGATACAATACAAATTCAATTACATTAAATTTTGATTTTCATAATGTAAACAAGTCTTAAATTCAAATTTTAAACACAACTTTTATTATTATTATTTTTTTTAAAAATAATGCACTTCTTTTAAAATTACAATGCACTTCTCCCCCCAATGTTTGAGAAAACAAAACTCTATAACAAATATAAATAAGAATTTAGCATAATTGGAAATTGATTTTTGAATGAAAAGGTTTTTTTTAATCTTGTAGAATGAATAATATCTGTCAATTTTCCTGTATATTGATTTGGTTTATCTATTTCATAAGTAACATTTGAGAGTTTCCTGACAACTTTAAAAGGACCATTATAAGGAGATTGAAGTTTACTTGAATTAGGGTATGAGAAATTTTTTTTGGTATATGACTAAATCTCCAACTTTAAATTTTGCATCAACATAATGTTTATCATACCTTTGTTTATTTATCTTATGATGCTTAATTGTTCTGTTTACTGCAATTTGTCTAGCTTGTTGTATAGGTGGATAGATTATTTTTACTTGATTAGGTAATGGCAAATCATATGGCAAAGTTCCAAACATTAAATATGCAGGTGGAAAGCCAGTAACATCATGTGGCGAGTTATTGTATTCATATGTAACTTGTTCTAATAATTTTGTCCAAGGAGTTTTTGTAGTTGAATTAACTTTACATCTTAATTTTGCTACTAATGTCTGATTAACTCTTTCATTCTTTCCATTGCATTGTGGTCTATTTGCTGAAGTTAGTAATTGTCTAATGTTATGATGTTTTAAGAATTTCTTAAATTTAGATGAAGTGAATGCAGCATTTCTATCACTTAAAAGTTGTTTTGGGCATTGAATTGAAAAAATTTGTTTTAAGCAATTTGTATAAGTTTCAGAAGTAACACTTTTGGATGGAAATGTCCAAGCATATCTGGTAGCATGATCCAGAATAGTATGCAGGTATTTCTTTTGTGAATTATGATAATTAAATCCTCCTACGGTGTCTAGTGAAATCATTTCAAATGGTTCTTCTGCTACAGGAACTTCTTCCAATAATCCATACTTTTTTTTGTGTAGACTTTTTATTCATTTGACATGTTTCACAACATTTAACAAAATTTGAAATGTCTAATATAATGTCTTTCCAGTAGTAAATTGGGGAAATTAATTTTAACATCTTTTTTACACCTGGGTGACCAAATTGTTCATATGCAGTTGTAATTAATTTTTCTCTCAAAGATAACGGTACTACAATTTTAATTAAATTCTTTTTCTTAACTGTTAATACATCATTAATTTTTATATATTTTGGATCATTAATGTTCTCTGAATTTTGGTATTTAATAATTTCATCAGTATTTAAAAAATGACAAATGGGTGATATATAATGGCATACAGGGTTCCTCGACAAGACATGTCTGCTTCAACATTTAATTTACCTTTTATATAAACTATCAAATATTCATACTGAGAAAGTTTTAAACTCCACCGAAATAAACGTCCAGTTAAATGTTTTACACTTTTAAACCATTGTAAAGCAGCATGATCAGTATGTATTGTGAATTTGGATCCATGTAGGTAACAGTGGAATTTATCTAAGGCATCTATAATTGCTAAACACTCTTTTTCTGAAATTGTATAATTTTTTTCATGTTTAAGTAATTGTCTCGAGTGGTAAGCTATGGGGTAAAGTGTTCCATCTGGGTGGTGTTGTTACAAGACTACGCCTATTGAATCCTAGCTTGCATCACAAAACACATGACATGGATATTGTGAGTTGTATAATTTAAGTATAGGTTTTGATATTAAACAATTCTTTAACTTTTGATAAGCTTCTTGACATTCATGTGACCAATTCCAAATTGCATCTTTTTTAAGTAATTTATTTAATGGTACTCTAAGTTTTGCATAATCTTTAATAAATTTTTGGTAAACATTGATGGAACCAAGAAATCTTTGGAGTTCTTTCACATCTTTAGGTGGTGCTAATTTTCTTATTGTTTCAATATTTGGATTACTTGGGGAATAATGACCTTGTGTTATTTCATATCCTAAAAATTTTATTTTTTCCTGTGCAAACTGATATTTTGATTTTTTAAGTTTAATGTTTTCTTTTTTACAAATTTGAAATATTGTATCTAAATGAGTTAAATGCTCTTCCCAAGATTGTGAAAAAATTATTATATCATCAAAATTGTTTAAAGCAAAAGTTAACTGATATTTTTGTAAAATTTGTCTTATAGTTCTTTGGAAAACAGCTGGGGAATTTTTCCAGCCAAATGGAAGTCTTAACCATTCATAGAGTCCAAAATTAGCTGTGAAAGCCAGTTTCTCTGCGTCTTTTTCATGAATTTTAATGTGCTAATAACCGCTTGTTAAATCGAGCATAGAGAAAAATTTAGCATGAGTTAAATTATCAATTACAAAGTCTATCAGAGGTACAGGGGTGGAATCTTTTCGTGTGATTTCATTTAGTTTTCTATAATCGATACATAATCTTGATCTTTTCCCTTCATCCTTTTTGTATGCTAAAGTTACAGGGGCAGCATATGGGCTATGGGAGGGTCTAATAAAACCTGCTTTTAACAATTCTTCTATCTGTGTTTGTATTTCTTTAGATTCTTGTTGACTGTTTCTATAAGGGCGTAAACTTATAGGAAGGTCTGAGATTAAATGAATTCTTTGTGGTTCTAAATTGATACAACCTACATCATACTTATTTTGTGTAAATATGGTTTGAAATTTGTCAAGAAGTTGGGTTAAATCTTCCCATTGCTCACTAGTTTGTTTTGGTACTGTGTCCTCAACAACCATGGCTGAGTTAAACAATCTTTGCAGATCAGCTTCAGGGCTGTCTGGTACTTGATCTAAACCTTTATTATTCTTAACGTTAATATTATCTTCATTATTTGTGCATTATAGTAGTTCATATATTGATCATTATTAAGAGTTTTACAATATGTCCCTTGATATGTTCTCAACTCACCAATGCACTTCTTTACAAATTTAATACGACTTAAATTTTTACCACATTGAAAAATACACATGTTACGAATACTAATGTCAAGCTTAAATAAATGTAAATATTGAAGTCCTAAAATAATATAAGGCAATTTAGTATCAATTACAAACAAATCTATTTGCTTAGATATACATCCAATATTCATATAAACTTAATAATTATACCTTTGGGATGAATAGTCCCACAAGTTTGATTTATTTTTACATTACTATTTTTTAAAATTTTAATGTTTTTTAATTGTTTAGATAAATTTATTGGAATTAATGACACATATTGCTTCCTGTGTCAATTAGAGTATAAAAGTGCTTGGAACATACCATTGACTCAATAATTAGTTGTCATCCTTGCCTCTGGTTATTTTCGTTTCTGGGCGAGTGAAAATTAAGTCGATTCTGTTGTACAAACTGCCTAGGTTGACTGTTGAACTGTTGCCTTCCACTGAATCTCACCATGTGAGATTGATGTGGCTGTCCACATGATTTCCTCTTGATTGGAATCGGTTCCGTGGATCAGTTCCTCTGTGTACACTACCGTCGGCTTGGTTATACCATCGGGTATAACTTCCAGTCTCCACCGGTTTTCGGTCTGTGCTGTCCGGTGTTACTGCGATTAATTGTCGCATGGTTGAGATCCATTCGCAGGGTGTCGAAATCTTCTTAATAACTAATAACTTTTGATATTGAATGGGACTGGATAATGTCATATGTTCCACAATGGAACTGTCATCATAATTTAGTTTCTTCCCCAACGAAAGTTTTTCCGTAAAAAAGGAAATTAATTCTTTAGTGTCGTTTAATTTTAGGTTGTGAAATTTTCGAATATCCTCTTGTTTCGTCGCATCAAACACCGTCATTAATAATTCTTTGCTTTCTTGGTAAGACTTTTCAAATAAGTGGTTTTCGTACCAAAATTTTAAATAGACTCCCGTGAGATATCTAGGAATATTTTGCTTCTTCCATTGTTCGTCTTTTTGATATTCCAAACATTGTTGATCAAAACAGTCAAGAAAACTTTTAAAACTGCTAAACTTATTAGTGTCAAATTCAGGAAAAAAGAATTGTTTCAAAGTGTTGACTGGTGACTCCTGCCGGAATGAGTCGTCCTCCATGGTAGTATCGTTTCCAATGCAGTCGCTCGTTCGAAAGAAAAAAAAATCATTTGAAGTTTATTCCATTGGTTTCATGGCGTATTTTGCAGTTCCTTAAGTAATCCTGCCGGCTCTTGTCAGGCCCCAGGCCTGCTGTTAAAATGTGGGGGGCATCATCTTCAAAATACTTCTTTATTTCGCTTCCATCACATAAAATCTAACATGGCGGCCCTTTGCCGCGCAACCGGGTGGTACAAAAGACAACATCTCAGCGAGGAGACACCAGCCAAGTCTTTTCTAGTATGCATTCGCCTTCGTCAGCGCTTGTTGCACCTTTAAATAGGCTTATTTACCCACAAATCCTTACGCGATGGTAAAGAGTTTGCTCTATTTTCATTTATTACTTCCTTAATTTTGAATCTAAACTTTTCAAACCTGACATATATATATATATATTTTCAATCTAAAAGAATGAATCTCAAGAATTTGAAGTGATGAATAAAAATCATTTTTGTTTTAGCACGCATTACTTTTATTATTCATCAAAATGGCCAAGGTTTGCAAATTATTTTTGTTGACAAATTTTAAATGTATTACAACCAGAATTGACTGTTACACTAACAAATTCTTATAATTTGACAAAATTTTAAAGATTTCAAAGACTTTTTTTGTTGATCATCTACACCAGTGTTCCGCAACCTTTTTATCGTTGCGGACCGGTCAACGTTTGTTAACCCTCCGGGTGGTTCGCTTCCCCCTGAAAAGTTATTCCGAAAGCGTTTACTCTTATTTTGCTGTTCACTTTAAAAATGCAACAGACTTCTTTCCTTTCCCCCTTTTAAAACTTGGGAGGTCGAACGGGGACAATTTTATGACTTAGTTCGATCTCTTTGTCAAGTGAGAACCAAGAGATTAATTGTTTACAGCTAGCTGTTAAGTTGCCTTGGGCAATCTTGTATGAAAGCTGTAGTTCCACTCGCTCGTTTTCCGGATATGTTCAGTCACAGTAAAATTGAAACAAAATGAAGGGTAAAAAAGGGGGAATGAAACAAATGGTGTGTTAGGAGTTGAAAAATAATTATATTTTCTTCAAACAAAATTTTTTTTCTGTCATTTTTTAAAAATTAAATATATATATATATTTTGGTATTGCGATTTGAACCAGAAAAAAACATCCTGTATTCATTTTTGAATATGAGAGTAAGAAAACGCGCTCACTTTCCTGTTTTTTAAAAAAGTAATAAGGTAAAAAGAGTAAAGACCCAATCTCTTTTTTTAAACAATAAGACAATAAATGGTGCATACGGTGATATACATACGATGATTATATTTATGAAATAAAACCGATCTTTCTCTATTCAATTATATTTTTAATTTAAAATAACATAAAAAAGGATTTCAATACTTTTAATTTATTTTAATTAAAATCATATAAATGATATTTTTATGTTAACTGAATATTTTTCTTAAAATATCTTAATTTTCATTCCTAGTGTTCTCCTTTTCGAACTTCTTGTATTAAATAAAAATATCTTTTTTACATCGGCATTTGTGATGGACATAACACACATTCAGTCAATAATTTTTAATTTTAATGGGGGATATACTTCTTCAAATGCACGTGGCAGTACTTCTAACCATTTTCTACTCAAGTTTAATTTCTTATCTTTCTGTTTCTTTTATTACAAGGAAAAATGTCACACATCGATAACTACATTTTCACACAATTCAGTCATTACGAATTCTATTGTGAGAAAAGTTCTCCCCAATTAATTTTGTCTTTCAAAAACAGTCAACTTAAAACAATTTTGTTCAATGAAGTTAACCGACAGTTCCACAATGTATCCATACCAAATTTTAAAAACAATTTTAACATTTGGAAATGTATCCTGTTTTAAATTTTTTGAGTGTACACAAATATTTCCTGCTGTAGGGAAGACATAGTATGAGATGTGGTGTGTGGTTTTGAAAGAATGTTTTCGAACGTGTAGACTATTTTTGAAAATTTAAATATCACTGAAGATGATCATATAACTGCAAATGTGCTTTATTTTAATGTGTGCTGGTATCAAAATAAAACACTTTACTATTAAACAGCCTATGAGTTTATATTCATTATCAAACTATTCACAAAATGACTTACAACTTCTATTCAAATTGTAAAGAAACTGAAATATAATATAAGGATATCGTACTGCAGTCAAAAATATTCATAATATGTAAATAACCTATTCCTCCACTTATTTCAGTACATTTTAAAAACTGTAGCTGAATGCAATTTTTTATATTTATAAACGAGGCATAAAAGCGCACACAGTTATAAAAATGTCTTTATCATTTTTAATAATACTACTATAAAACGTATATGGATAGTAAGATCAGTTCTAAAAGCTTTTAGAGGAGCAAAAAACATGTAATTTTGGATGCATCAAAATTTTTAATATAATACACAAATATACATGTTATTAAGCAAATACATTTGAAAAATCAAACTTCCTTCTGAAATAAACGTAATCGAAAGAAAAATGTTTAATTGCAAATGAGTGGAAATACATGTTTATCTAAGGGTTATCCCCTAAGTGAGGCAATCCTCAAACTTAAAACTCAAACTCAGTGGCACAACAATCCATGAGGGCCAGGAACTACTATGTCCATCCCAATATACGTGACCATTGGGCGCTGAGGTGCATGAACAGATGTCCCGATTTGGTGGTCTGTGTAAAGAGAGACCTTCAGTGTTTAAGACCCCAAGCAAGCTTGGTACTCATTTATCGACCCAATGTAGCGGGGATGAAAGGCAGAGTCGACCTTGCCCAGCCTGTTAATAGAACCCCAGACCTGTGGTGTGGAAGCACAATGCACTACCACTCTACCCTATTCGGTGAAAAATAAAACTTAATGTTGGAATCTTATATAATTCCCTAATGAATGAGGGAGTCTAAACTTTTTTTTTCGTGTAAACTGTTTAGACGGAAATGGTTAATTATGAACATTTCACAAGTTGCATAAATTAAAATTAACCGTTGTAGTTTACATAAATTTTTAAGAGTGCAAAAGGTGTATTTTGGCAGCACGAATTAATTTTAAAAGGAATACGGTTACGAAAAAGTAGTACAAATCTATCTAAAGTAGGGTTGGCTACCTTCAGTAGTGCACACAGGAATTTTTCAGGGGGTCCGGGGTCGAAAATTCACCATTCTTGTATCATGCTCCTTTTGATTTTGTCGCTTTTCGGGAATAAAACACAGTAAAAAACTAATCTTTGAATAAGCAATTAGCATTAATTAATAAAATTAATCATTAATAACAAATAATTACTTAAATTTTATGTACTATATACTTAGAATTATCAGCAATCGGAAAAACAAATCAAGCACTTTGGGGGGGTCAGAACCCCCCCTTGTGTGCGCCACTGGCTACTTTAGATATTGTCAAACACAACAATGTATTGGAAGCTAATTCCACATTTCGTTGTTATAAAAATGTATGGAAAATGACAAGACTTATTTTTGCATTTGTAATTTATATATTTTTTTCCCCTGAGAACTTTAAAAGCTAGAGCGGCATCCATCAAAACAGCAGGTCCCTCTGTTTTCCCAGATTGCCCCTGACTAAGCCGGCTCTGCCATAGTAAGTGAAAATGCCGTATTTTGTTTGTCAAGATCATTTTATAGCAGATTGCATTTTTCATGTATTTTAGGTGGTCGTTTTATATTTTCTACATCAATATCTTAATGTCTGAATTTAAAATTACATAAAATTCTTGACATTCACATCAAGGACCATTATAATTTTTATTAGTATATGAATGTGTCATCAAATGATTACATGACTATTATAAACATATTATTTTAACCATTTAATTAATATTAAGTATAACAGCGCACACAAATTTTCTGAACTTTAAAATAAATATTTCGAGAACTACAGATATATATTCATAATTTTTCATTCCTACGGTTTAGCTTCTCAGTTTTGCTTCTTTGTAAAAATTTATTGTAATTGTATATTCATCAATTTTTTTAGTATATTTTTTGCTCTTAACATGCAGTTTTCAACCGAATTGTATGAAATCTTCGAAATATATTAAAAGGTACCAAAGAAGCTATATAATAAAATTTGAAATGTATATTTAACTGAAAGAATTGCTAGAACTTATGGTAAAAATAATTTTTAACTGCGCGATGCATTTTTTTTTCGAAATTTCAAATGGAATTTCTAACATAAAATTTCTAGCTTTATAAGGTCGAGATTTCAAAAAATATCCAGTTTTTACTTACTTATTCAGTTAGCCTTTAAAAAAGATAAATGTTGAGGTATTTTGTATAAATAGATATTTTTGAACAATAATTCGAATGTTTTTGAATAGCTCGAATTTAAAATTGATTTTTATGTTTATTTATATGCATAAATGTCTACTGTAAATGTAAATGTACTGTAAAAGTTATAAAAAAATGTGGAAAATCTTCATTCATGTTGTCTTTGATGTAAACTGGAGTTCAAGCACTTAAAATTCAAATATAATTCGGTGTATTTTAATAATATATAACTGTATGTAAACTTCCCTGAACACTTGGGCTTTGAAATCTAAAAAAAAAAAAAAAATAATAGATCTTAGTTTTTTTCTCTTTATTATTTTTATTAAAGTGTAAGAAAATGTTTCAAATTATTTGATGAAGTTTAAATTTATTCATTTTTAGTGGTTGGAAAGTTTAAAAGGTTTCAAATTTTAAAGTGTTTGGTGTTTTATTAATTTTTTTTGGCTTATAATGAAATAATCATGTTTCAAAAAATGAAATCATTGATTAAGATAAGAAAAATAAAGTGAGAGAATATACTTAAAAAGGTAATTTGTCTAACTATATAAAATAGCAGATTGCCCTGACACGCCCCAACTTGTTACAGTTTCAAATTAATATGAAACTAAAAGGGAATTGTAACATATTTTACTTATGCTTTGGGACATTTCAAAACTTTTAAAATGCAAGCTATCAAACAAACACTTCCTGGGGTCTTAGGAAATTCTTCCCCGATTTTTTACGATTGCTCCAGGGTCAAAACACGGGGTTCCCTGCGAGGCATAAAACTTCCTATCAGTGTCCTGCTGTGTGGCTTCCACCGTAGCCTAATTATCTTTCAAGATGTTAAACCTTTAAAAGAGGGAAAGGATTTCTCTCAGAAAAGTACGGCTCAACCTCTTTTGAGAATGTTACTTGAAGACAAATTTATACGTGCGGTGCATTTTCGAAGCATCTTTACAATGACGGAATTTTCCGTGTGGAACACTTGGAGGGTTAATTTTACCGCGGCACGCTGAAGGTGGAACACGTTGATTGTTTATATTTTAGATTGTTTTGATTTAACAATTTTAATTTAGTTACATTTAAATATGCCTTCAGAATAAAATATAGCTACACCAAAAATGAATAAGTGATTTCCATGGAAAGTTGCGCAAATCCGAGAGAAATGCATCACTTTAAATAAAATGGCAATAGTTTAATGTTCTTTTGGCGGCTCGGCACCATTTGATCCACGAACTGGTACCGATCCGCGGACCGGGGTTGCGGATCACAGATCTACACTTTTAAAATTCGTACGTTATCAATGCGTCCTTTTCTTCTCACGAACCGCACGACGCAGAAACTTGCCGAAGGTACCAAAATTTCGGGGATGATTTGAGGAATCCGTTTTAACCATTTATATTCCAATATTCCAATTATTTAAAAAGATATTAATTAAAAATCTTAAAACGCATAATTAGTACAATTTTTCACTGCAGGGGACAAGCTCAAAAATTCGGAACTTCTTTTTTTTCTCAGACGTTTTTAAAACGCAATCTTATTTTTTTCATGAGACTCAGATAAAAAAATAATTACAGATTCGGAAAGATCATTTACTTAGCCACGATATGGTATAATTTATTTTACAAAATAATTATATTTTGTATTTTTTACTATTTTTTAAAAATGAGTCTCAATCGATACGTTTTTATGAGTATGATTTCTAAATCGTTCCACTTGCATTTTCTTTGGCGCTAATGAAAAAAAATATTTTACATTAAAAAAGTTCAAACAAATTAGAATCAGTCATTTAAAAAATTAAATGTCAAAAACTTTTTTTTTACGATTTTTCAAAAAATACTCAAAATATTATATAAATATTTAATAACTTCTTTATTTATAAAAATAATCACTCGAAACTTTTTTTCCGTTTGTAGAACAATATTATATGTAATTTGTACTAAGATTGATAAAATATCTTACAAATTCTGGTTTTTTTTTAAAAAAAAATGTGTTTTTCGTTTTTTTTCCTTTTTACGAGAAATTTGTAAGCATTATTTTTTAAAGTTTTTTGTACATAATTTAAGATTTTTCTAAAATGGATCTATATCGATGCATTTATATGAAAGTGATTTTTTAATGCCTTTAAACTTCATATATCGATTGCAAACAACGGTAATTTTTTTTAACAAAAAATGTAACAAAAATAATGCGTAAATATTTCTCGCAAAAAGGGAAGAAAACGAAAAATACAATTTTTTTAAAAAAAAAACCGTAATTTTTAAGATATTTTATCAATCTCCGTAACCTTTACAAACATTGAAAAAATTACCTAAAAATTACGGGTTTTTTTTAAAAAAAAAATTGTGTTTTTCATTTATTTCCCTTTTTGCTAGAAATAACATACTTTTTTTTAAAGTAAGATACGTGTTTAAATAATTTACTAAACACAGTGGAATGAAAAAGGTTAAAATTAAGATAAAACATCAAAATGTTTTCATCAGATCGTTTTTTTTAAATGTTTTTTTCATTACATGTATATACACTGCTCAAACAATTAGGGGAGCAAGCAAAAAAGTGAAGAAAACCGTGTGAGACAGCCACGTATTGGCATACAATGCATAGTACACGCGTATCAATGCGCAATACAGAAAAAAAGTGTAAAAAAATTTGGAATTAGGCTTTAATTCTTTGAAAATATGGAAAAAACATGAAAAGATGATTTAGGGCAACAATTTGGTTACATGTAAACGATAAAAAAAAGGTACTGTTTAGACATGATGCATGAGTTTTAATAGGGCGTGTGGTCTCCTCAAACAGCTAAGACTGCTGCACACCTGTTTGCCATGGATGCGATGAGGTTATCGATCAGACTTTGGGGAATACTGTACCACTCCTCAAGAAGTGCAATCTTCAAGTCTCGAACAGTAGCAGGCGGCCTTGGTCGCGCAGCAATGCGTCGTCCGAGCATGTCCCAAACATGCTCGATTGGATTCAGGTCAGGAGAGCACGCTGGCCATTCCATACGCTGTATTGTTTCAGCTTCAAGCATGTTCTCCACCAGACGAGCTCTATGCGGTCGGGCATTATCATCTTGGAAAACAAAGGAATCTCCAATGGCTCCAGCGTAAGGGATGACATAAGGTCGAAGTATCTCGTCTGCATACCTTCGGCCCGTCAAAGTGCCATTCCGAATGATATGCAGGTCCGTACGTCCGCCTATGCTGATTCCACCCCATACCATCCAACCAGCTCTTCTGTATTGTGATCTTTCACGAACGAATGCGGGGTTATTTCGAGTGCCCCCTGTCCCTCCATACAAGAACACGTCGGGTGTCACTCTCTAGACTGAATTGGGACTCGTCTGTAAACAGCACTTGGCTCCAATCATGTTGCTCCCAATCTCGATGTTCAGCAGCCCATCTTCTTCGGGCCGCACGGGGGCGTGGGGTCAACGGAATGCAGACCATTGGCCTACGTGCATAGAGCCCTCCCTCATGAAGCCGGTTACGTGCTGTTTGGCTTGACACCCTTCGTCCTGTTGCCAAGAGCAACTGTCTTTGCAGCTGCGTAGCATTCTCTGTTCTGTTTCGACGGGCTGTTAACTGTATATACCGGTCATAACTTGATGTAGTGGCACGTGGCCGACCTGCCCCTGGTCGACGTCTAACATTTCCTGTTTCTTTGAATCGATTCCACATCCTTGCAACAATACTTCTGGCGACTCCAACAGTGTCCGCGACACTACGTTGTGTTTGCCCGGATTCCAGTCTGCCTATAACACGCCATGCCACGGATTCCGATAAATCACGTTGTTCAGACATTCTCAAGTAATCTTGCCTCAAAAAAAAAAAATACTGCGCAATCGAATTTCACAGTTACGGCAATAAAACAGACGTTTTTGCAACATCCCGATTTCTGCCCTTATCTCCTTTTTCTCGTTTTTGACGTCATGAACTTTGATTTGCATATAAAGTTTTCTTTTTCCGTTTCCTGGTAGTCTTTACATTACGGATGATTCATTTTATGTTACTTATTGGTATACATCTTTGCTTACTTTTGTTAAAATCATGTGCTTCCCTAATTGTTTTGAGCAGTGTATATACATATATATATACATATATATATATATATATATATATATATATATATATATATATATACATATATATATATATATATATTTAAATATATAAAAACAATCACAATTATCAATTTAAAAATTGAAATATATGAATCCTAAAATACCAAAACACTTCAGAATATCAATGGCGAATATAAAAGATAATGTTCCATCATTTTCAAACAAAATTAAAAATTATAAAATAAAATAAAAATTTATAAAATATCCAAGTGTAATCTCGGACTTAGGATCGATAAGTGGGGTTAAACTAGTTTGATGGCGCCAACCTTCCCCTATTGCAACTTGGTAAGTTAATTGAAAATATCCAAATTTTTCAGAAAAAATTAAAAAATTAAAAAGTTAAAATTAAACCATTATACTTTAAATTAAAAAGTTAAAATGAAATCATTATACTTGAAAAATAAAACTATTCGCCATCACATTCCGAAAGATATTACAATATTAAAATTTAAAAACAATTTATTGTATAATATAAGTGAACCATCAAACTCCCAAGATGATGCACCCATCTTTAAAATAGTTGTAAAGGTATATATATATATATATATATATATATATATATATATATATATATATATATATATATATATATATATATATAGGCTTTCCCCCATACTGTTTCCCCCCTAACTTACTTATATTTATATGTTTAATCAAACATTCAGAAAAAAGCAATCGTTTCAATAGCTATCTGTAAATTTTTCTTTTGTTTAGCTTTTGCTTATATAAGTACAGAAAGCCTGTACAACGCCGGGCCATACAGCTAGTTACTTATAGGAATTTGATTTTAATAAATATATATATATATATTTTAAAAAGGATTATTTCTATTATTTCAGTACGAAATGAATTCTTTGTTAATTAAGAAGTCCATTGTCTATTATTTTGGATCAAAATACATTTTAGAGACATTTTTAAGCTAACTATATGTAACGATTGATTGATTCATGAAAATCTGGAATCTATTTTATTATATTAGATTCTTAGAAACTAAAACTATTATTAAAAAATGATGAACGCGCGCGTCTCTTGTTTTACTCTTAGTATCAGAATCGTTTTCTTTTTTGTGCTTCACATTAAGAACTTTTTAATTCTAACGCAATATTTTTTTTATAAGTCATACATCGAAATTTGAAGCTATATCTTATCTGTGAGAAGGAGAGGAAGATAGAACAATAATTTTACACTAAAAAAACGTGTTCTGGCTATAGAGAGGGGAAAGAAACCTGTCTTAAATCAAAAATAAGTGGAATGGAACAAATTTCGTAAAAGGGAATTTTTTTGACACAGTTTTAGAAATCACTCATATTGTGCACATACAAACGCACACACAGAAATTCTGGTGTCATGAGGAAAAGAGAAAGCCCGAGCAAATTCGGGCTAAGCGGTGGAGGAGGGGGGGTGGAGTTATTTTGAAAAAGAGTATTAGAAGTGCTGATTTTGTGAAGGAAAGGGAAAACTTATAAAAATAGAGAAAGCCTGTGCAATACCAGGCCATGCAGCTAGTTTTTACTTAAAATTAGTTTTAAAATTCACACAAAGGACCTTTTCCCTCCAGTATGGTTTGATCATAGTTTTTATTACTTTCTTTTTGTATTTAAATACTGTAATATATCAGATGGTTAATTTATTCTGGTCTAAAATTTATATGTGCATGGCTCTTTTATTTTAATTTTTCTCCTTTATAATTTGAAGTTTACTTGTGTTTCTTGTTTTTCTTTCATTTTTAAAAATAGGTCGAATTCTTTTTAAATTATACATTTTTTTCATGTCCAATTATTTTTTTGTTATTAGTAAGTTTTGCAATATGACAATATTTAAGAATCTAACTATATTTCACCCTTTTTTTATTTCTCTTTCCTATTCTTTAAACATTAAAATGTTTATATATGAAAGCTTTAATTGTTTGTGTATAAACATAATAAATATTTCAGTACTGATATTGCTGAGGAAAAGTTTATAAATGCTTCAAAATTATAGTTAACAAAATGTTCAAGAAGAGTAATTTTGTGTTTTTTAGAGAAATTTTTAGTTGCAGTTTTTTTTTTTCAGTTAAAAAAAAGGTATTATATTGTTAATTGTTTGTAACAATATAATACTTTTCAGTATTATATTGTTAATTGTTTCATGTACATTTGATTTGTGCAATTATATATCTATGGTATTTGTACTGTTTAAACTTTGTTTCTTCTATAAAAGTTTTCTCCCATTTTTTTTGTTTTTGTTTTTGACTATTTGTTCTTTATCTAATTTTTTCAATGAAAAATATCAAGTTCTCAAGTTTTATATTCTGAACATAAGCTCTTTTTCTATTTGATCTGAATGAATCTTTTAATAAATGTTTTTTTCACCCTCTGTTTCTCAAGAGGTTTTTTAAAAAAAATATTCCTTTTTTTAGATAAAGTTTATCGTCACTATTTTCAATACTACACGAGGCGAATGTCACCTAAAGTTGATGCACGCATAGTGATTGCTGTTACTATCACAGTAATCTCTGTTATACAAGTAATTTTGTTTTTTATGCATTACATTTTGAATAATTAAATTACAAAATATATATGTAAATTTTAAAGTGATTATTTACCATGTTTTTCTATAGTTTTATTTGTATTTCTATAGCTTTTTATATTTAATTTTTTTCAATATGCTCTTTTAAAGTTTTGTGTTTATTATGCTGCATGTCTCTTAATATTAAGTTATTGCATTATATTGTATCTTAAATGTATTTATGGTTTTCTTATTTTTGGACTTTATAGTATCTTGGTGCTTGGTCAAGGTACAAATCTGCAATAAATTACCTTATAACAGTACCTAAATATCGTTTGAAGGTAAGATAGTTTATTAATGTGTTTTTATGATTTTTTAATCTAAATCAGTGGGTAATTAAGCAGATTTAAAAACATTTTTTAAAAAATTTCTCTTATTATATTTTTAATTTATACTCTTTATACTTTAAAATCTCAGTTATATAATAAAATTGACTTATCAAAGCATAGTGTTTGTCTAATCTTTTTAAATAAATGATATATTTGATGTATAAAAATTCAAACTGAATGATTTAAATAAGTGCACCAAAAGTAGTTTTGCTAATTGATGCACTATCTGACCAAAAGTACCCTGACATCCCCCTAAAGAAGTGGATCTTGCAGGTGATGTAGTTTGAAGCATAATCGAAAGATATAAAAGTTTTGGCAAGGTCAGGTCAAGGTTTGTTAGGTCATTTATGCTCTTGTGAGATTGAATAAGTCAAGGAAACTTAGTAACTTTAATAATGGCATTAAAGTGGGAAATTTGTGGAAAATTTCAGTTCATGAAATTTTGCACAGTCTACAGAAGCCAACATCCACAGTGAGTGATGTAAGTGTGAAGTGGAAATGAAAAAATGGCTGGTAAAAAATAGTAAATGAACACAGATGTAGAAATCTGAAGAAGGTAGTGAAACTAAATTGCAAGAGTCTATGTTGGTTGAAATATTTCAGAAGTTCTAAAGTTCATCAAGTGTTAGTACTAGGAGCAGGACTGTTCACCAAGAGTTAAAAAACTTTTTATTCAATGGTCTCGCAGTGACTTAATAGCTGAAAATCACTCCCCAGAATGTGAAACATCAAGTGCAGTGATGCAAATTCCACCGTCATTGGACTGTGGACAAGTGGAAAATTACTTGGAATGATAGATCTCGTTTTACAATCTAGCTGATGGATGCATCTGGGTTTTAGCAGATACCTGACAAGTGCTTCTTTAAGTGGCTACATTTTACTGTCTAAAGTTTGGTAGAGGCAGCATCATGGTGTGAGGGTGTTTTTATTGTTTGGTTTGGATCTCTTAGTTCCTGTGGTTAGAAACATGAATTCTGAGATGTATGTGGATATTCTTGATCATAGGTTCTCAACATGGGTGATAATGCTTCCTTGGGGGCGTTTGAGGTTTTCAGAGGGGCAGTAAAAGACCCAGAGTAAATTAGGAGATCTTGAGATGGTATGGAGGGGCATGGGCAGATTAACCAAATATAGTCTAAAAAAAACTAAAAAGCATGCTATTATATACTAACAAAAGTAAACTTTAATACTGGTTACCTTATGTTGTTTGTATGTATAAAATTTAAATACATACAATTAACACAAGGTAGGTTCATCCCAGTTTGAAGAACTAATGACAAATGAGAAATTAATAATTAAATTCAAGGATGGTTACCAAGAATTTTGGCTGCAGTTGATTTCGCAACTGTAACCAGGATTTTGGTTGATTGTTCAACATTTCTGATGGCATTCCCATTTTCATTTTTAGCAGAATGTGGATTTAGTGCTGTAGTAACATTAGTAACCAAAAAGAGAAATCAGCTCCTTGTTAGTGAATGCAGCAACTTGTGATTGTTTT
This sequence comes from Trichonephila clavipes, assembly GCA_019973935.1. Lineage (NCBI taxonomy): Eukaryota > Metazoa > Arthropoda > Arachnida > Araneae > Nephilidae > Trichonephila > Trichonephila clavipes. The sequence goes on from BMAU01001208.1 coordinate 53,509, forward strand.
TAAGTAAAATCGAGCTTGATATTAAAACAAATTCCTTAAAAAGAATCGAATTCAACCTTCTCATTAGTTAAGTTAAAAGGAGTTGAGGGGGGCAGTATCGAAATATTCAGTAGAAAAGCCAGTTCAAAAAAGGTTGGGAACCTATGTTCTAGGTAATGTTCCCCTCTCAACTCTGGCAATATTTCGGGGATGTTTCAATTTCTCTTCCAGCAGGATAACTGTACCATTCACATACCGAGACTTGCACAGCCATTGTTTGATAAAATGGGTGTTCAAAAACTGGACAAGTCTTCTCAGAGCCCCATTCTAAATCCCTTAGAAAACCTTTGGGAGGAATTTGAATACAGATTACATAGCGAGCCAAATTGACCATCCTCACTTCCATCTCGAACTTTAGCTGTGATCGTCGCCTGGAAGTTGGTGTTCAAAAATTAGTGGGAAGTTTTCCCAGAATGTGTACAATTTGTCATCAATGCAAAAGGTGGACATCATATTAATATATGCGCAGGACTCTCCAAGTCTGTCCGGATATTTTTAACCAGATAGTATTTTTACTGTATTTTTGGGAAGTTGTGTCTCTAGTTATCCATCAAAATTGTTTTAATCCACTGAATATGTTGAAATATTTATATAAACTTCATGTGAAATGATAAATCATCTTTTTTTTAAAGATTTATTGTGTAGTGAGTAAAATGAGCGCATTATGCTATAAATGGAATCCATCATGTATTTCTTTATAGTGCTGATTATTTACCTCTTGGAAGTTTTACTTATTAAAATGTAGTTATTAGTTACCCATATACAGTTATGTACTGTTGCCTTTTTACTTTCACTTTTTCCTTCCTTTAGGCTATGGAGATAGCAAAGCAAGAAAACTTATTAGCCATGAATAAAAAGCGTGATAAAAGATCTAAAGTAAGTTAAACAATTGCTACATAATTTTAAATCTTGAAAATGTGCTCTTTTGTGTGTATCGATATATGCGAAACCTTTCATAAATATTTAAGAATATTTATCTTAGTTTAAAACTAAATCTTCTTACTTAATCAAACTATTTTTATTAATTAAGATTTTTATCCTTAAAATTTTGTGCATTTTATATTATGACAATTTCAGGAGCAAATGAAAGAGGAAGCAGAAGCAATATTGAAAAAAATCTTAGAAGAAAGGATGGATATAAGGTATATTTTGTAACAATGAAAGTATTTTAATTTTGTGTGTAGAGTGTACTAGCAGAAGTTTTAGTGAGATGGAAAAATTTCAATGTTTTATTTTGTAGACAGTTTCAAAACATTGTGATGTTTATTTATGTGTGTACTCAGATTAACCTGCTCCAATAGAAAATATTTTATTCAAAGTATCCTTTTCAAAGCATACATTTAATAATAATTATAGATTCTGTATTGAATAATAATGCTTCTCCATTATTTAACTTTCATATATAAAGCATATAAGCATAAAATTTTAAGTTTATAAAATGGCAGTAGGAATTTATAAATTCTCTCTTGCAAAGTTTTATTCTTATATTGAAATATTGAGATTTTTTAAAAAAATTCTTTCATTTTTAATTGCCTTTTCAAATCTTTGCAGATTATCTTTCATAATATGAACAAGAAATTTCTCTTGAGAAAAGTTCAGAGACCAAAAAAAAAAAAAATATTAATGATATATTTTTTTTAAAGTACCTAAACTCAGCCTACTTACATTTACTTTGATGAAATCCAAATTTTTTATATGTATTTTATTAAAAATGTCTGTCTATTGCACACATATTTATGATAATTTATATTTTAGGCAACGTTTTCATTTTTAGAATTTGCCTACTGCCATTTAGTATAATTACACTAGTTTAAGTTATTCTTTATTTTATTATTCATTGTATTGTAACTAGCGAATACATGAGTTATGTTTCTTTTTTAAACAAATATATCAAAGGCTGTTAGATCATGTTTAATAATATCAGGATTTCTTTCCCAAAAGAGGAGGTTATTCAAAACCAACCATCCTTGATATATTATGGGTGCAATTGCTATGCCTTCCATACACAGTAATGAAATACGTGTATTGGAATATACGATGGTTTTGGAAATTTACCATCCAAAAACAAGAATATGGAGAGGAAGAAAAACTGTATCTTATTAGAAAACATTTGCAATGTTCACAAACCCAGTGGGATGCCATTCCTGATGATGAAAAAGAAGAATGTTTCGAACAGAATCTCTGGATCAAAGAAAACTTTCTAGTAAGTTCAGTTGAAATACACAGTATTTTTTCCCTTTTTAACTTTTCATAGTTCTTAATATTTTACAGAGTTTTGAAGATGTGCAATAAAACTCTTTCTATGAGTTGACAGTAGTAAAGCTTGAATAAAAAATGGTTACTCAGGGCCCAAGAAGAAAATTCCTTTGTGGTTTGGTTATACAGCATGTATATGAAATATCAGATAGAGATAGCTCAAACTTACCTTAGGAGTTAATCTACTTTAAAAAAAAAGAAATTATTTTTATTGTTTGAATTATGCATTAATCTCTGTGTTGTAAAGTGTAGATGCAGTTTGTTCAAAGCAAACTAAGGTTAACTCTGAAATAATTTTTCTGTAATTTGTTAGTTTTTCTTTCCTTTACACTATATAAGAAAATTATTTTCTTCGTAGAATGTTCTCTCTCGTAATGAAAAATATTTATGAATTGACTGTATTAATTTGTGAAAATATATAACAACATTTCAGCCATTTTGATTGTTATAATTGCAGCTACTGCTACTGATGATTGTTTAAAATAAAAGCTTTGTGTGTACTGCTAAATAGTTGCCCTTAAGAAATAAGTGATAGGGAATGTGGATGCAGTTATAATGTCTCCAAATTTGTGAAAGGTTTTAAGAAGTATAAAATATATTTATTTTATTGCAAATGGCATAAAAATACCGAAGCAATAATTTATATAGATTATAACTGTGATATGTACTGTTGTATTCGCTTCATTTAGATGCAATATTTTGAACAGACTGTTCCTGGAAAATTTCATTAAAAAATTTTTCCCAAACAGGAGCCTGAGATAACATTTGAGAGAAATTAGCATAGTAATAATGAAAATCGTTTTTTTTTTTTAAAACTATATATATATAAGTTTATTTTTAATTTCTAATGAAAGTTAAAGAAATTTTCAAAATGTGTAATTGTTACATTGAATTTTTTATTTTTTTTGTGGCATTATGTAAAAAATGTTCTATGAATGAATTTATTACTTTTAGGACATTCTTTTATAATTCTTAATTTTCGTATTATTTTACTTTTTTAAATTTATATTTTGATACCTTTTATACTATCAATTAATTAATCAGGAAGAGATAATTTTTTTAAAAAATTTATCAGTAATTCCTTTTTAATTCAAAATCTTTTAATTTGTACAACAATTTCATAATCTTAATGTTTGTGCAATTTTTAATCATTTGTTGTTTTTATATATTTGCATATTATTGTTTAACATATTCTCATACTTTTTTTGTTTATGTTTCATTTATATAGATAGGGTTAGAATTTCAAAAAAAAAAAAAAAAAAGCTTGTCTACAATTGGTATATTTTATCGTTTAGTTTAAACATTTCTAACTATGTGCAAATACAAGGAGAAATACTAACTGATTTGTTTTGACATGTAAATGCAGATTAATTTTGAAATAAATACTTTTAAAATTTGCTGTAGAAATGGAAGGAGGAAAAGGAAGATGAATTGAAAGCAAAATATGCAGAGAGTGCTCGTTACAAAACTACTAGAAGAATGATGAGGAATCAAGGACATAGACAGATTACATTTGATGATTAAATACTTAATAAATTGAATGGTCAGTATGTGACATAATTTTGGGATTGCTTGGAATGTTGTTAACAATAAATTGTTAATAAATCAAACAGTACCTGATAATTAATGTTGTCTTTTTTTGTATTGATAGCTAATGGCAGTATGTGTGCTGTTCAGCTGGTGTGTTTGGAATTAATTATGGAGATGTCATTCAACTTGGAATGCAAGATATAATCTTGTACATTTGCATCTGAAAGTCATAGTACATTAAATGTATATTCATAAAATGTTTTACTTTTCTGTGATAAAATTGGTTGACCATGGCAGCTACTTAGAATAATTATGAAATAATATTATTTCACATGGTAACTCTCATGATCTATTGTATATTTAATATTCTCAAAATTTTAAATAAATTTTTTGTTTCTTTAAAAGAATAAGTTTGTTATTCACGTGATTATTTTTAATATGGTACTATAATGATTCTATTTTATACTGAAGGATATATCTTGGAAACATAACAAAATGATACAAAGTATTTTCTTATATTCAGAGATTGTTGCACATTATTAATGATAAATATTTTGCATAATAATCCTTGCTGTAAAATTTAAAATCTTTAGAACTATTATCTGTTTCTTTGGTTTATTCATATAGGATTTAGGGGATCATGTATATCTAATACAGACACGAAATATTTAATGCGAACTAGTTCAGAATTTTTTCTAGGCATTGTTTATTAAAAATCTTGAAATATTAATGAATTTAATTTTATCACATTCTTCTTAAATAACTGAGAGCCAACATCAGAATCACTGCAAAGGCATGGAGATTCCTTCCATTTTGAAAAAGTAATTATTCAATCTCGTATCTTAAAAAAAACTTGAAAAAATTTATTTCAGAAATTACAAACTTTGGAATGCTGAAAAACATTCTAGCTATATCATGGAAGTATGGATTGTGAGACATGAAATAATTCCATTCTGAAAACTCATTAAAGAAAAAAAGGTTAATAATGTAGAAGTTTAAATTATTAGCTAGTTAAAGCTTCTGTTGCTTCATCTTAGTGTATAATTTTTAATGAGAAGCATAGTAAAAACAGCTTAATGTGTTGTTACCCATTTTTATCAATATTTTAGTTGTTTTTGTCAAAAAAATTGGTTTATATATAGAGGTGTCCCTCATATAATGCGGCTCATTTGCACTGCACTATATTGAAACCATGTTTTACTAGACTTTTTTCTTTCTTTATTTAAATTAACATTTTATTTATTTTTAAAATTAATTATACTTATGTACATAATATAAATCAGGGCAATATGTACCGTGTTGTATTGAAACCATGTTTTATGAAACTTTGAAATAATATTAATCAAGGCAATGTGTACTGTGTTATATCCAAATCAAGTCTTAAGGTGCAAAAATTTATGATCGCTGAAATTGTGTTCCGATAAATCATATAAATAAAAAAGTAAATTAACTTCAAGTTTTTAATCGAAAAAATATGGAGTTCAAAAATTAAAAATACAGTATAAAGTATATTTACATTATTATAAAATAAATATGAACAGGCTCTCCATCACATTACAAAAGTTATCTTTCTGTATTGTTCTTGCAATTCTTTCTGAAATACTCTATAAGGAGCTAAATAATTTTGCAATTATCTTTTTTAAATTTTCTGCTATGTACTGCTGAAAGACATTTTTCAACAAAATTTCTAATTTTATGACTAAAGCTATTCTTTCTTACAGATTAATTAAATTTAAATAATCAACCGATGCAGTATTACAAATGTTATTGGAATCAAAGGCGTAATTCGAAGTAGAGATATTTAGTAGTTCAATAAGTTCTTCCTCATTGAAAGTTTGTTCTTCAAATAGTTCCGAAACATAATCGATGTTCATATCTAAAATTCTGTCCTATTCTATAAATTAGAAGCAACCGATATTATTCTGTTGTATTCTGCTTCCTAAAATATAGTACATTTTCAACACATACTGTCAAAAAAAAAATCAGATTTTCTGTAGCAATGAAGTTGGTAATTCTCCTTATTGAATACCATTGAAAAAAAAAAAAAAAAAAAAAAAAAAAATCGGTGAAAATTCCGCTTATTGAAAGAAAACGCAATTCTTTGAAATCGTTTTATATCAAAACGGTGTAATATAAAATTCAAGTTTTATACTTTGTGATATTGAATCAGTGTTATAACAATCGCAAATTTTGTAACGTGTTATACAAGGGATGCCTGTATATCATCTGTATTACATTTAAAATAAATTCTTTATATTTAGCTTAGTCATAAATGAAACAGATGATAGTGGTTTAATTTATTTTATTGAAAGAATATTCAAAATGGCATTAAGGGGAAAGAATCAGTAGCAATAAAAAAAAGATTTTTTTTAAAAATCTTGGAAGTTTTTTGCTCATTGGATGTGATAATCTCTCTTTAAATCAAGGGAAAAGATACATTATAATCACCCTCACTATTTTTGAGGTTTTTAATTTTTCTCATCACTAATAAAAGCTGTGTCATACATAACATGGTTCTGTGTTTTAATTATTTGTTTCCATACAAGAGAAATGCTTTCTTACTTTTTTTTAAACATTGCTTTTCTCAATCTTTAAACTTGTTTTATTACCCCTTCCCTTTTTCTTTCATAAATTATGTACTCTTGGCTAAAGAAATAGCATTTGTTGCTGTATTTTTATTTTCTACTTTTAATTAACTTGGCATAATGAATGGTTTTTTTTTCAAATACTAAGAAAATGTACTTAATTTTTTTTTCTAAAAGCTTTCAATGAGTTATATTCTTTTCATCAATGCTTGCTTTCTGCTTCATAAAATTTACATTAATCTAATAACTGTAAAAGGACCATAATCGTCATTTTGAGGAGATATTAAGGCTATTGTTCACTCTCCTCTAATAATTTCTCAAATATAGCTAAAATTGCTAGTTAATGTTAAAATGCACCATCATTATGTTAATCTCTTTTGTTGGCTATTTGAAATGTAACCAAAATGTAATATAATATTGGCAACTTACTAAAAATTAAACTTTACATTTTTTTTTTTTTGCAATTTATTGTTTTATAAATTCTGAAATACCGATTATGTGTAAAATCAAAATTGTATTTACCTTTATAAGTCGTAAATAATAGTCATCTCACTGAAAAGCAATAAAAATAACTTAGGTTATTTTAGTTATAACATATTAAATGGATGAACATTATTACAATATAAATTCTTTTAATTTTCTGTCAATGGCAATTGATTGGGAAAAGGTGATTGGCATGTACTGTGGAAAAGGATAGGGTATTTTTCAATAAATAATTTTATTCTGCGCAAAATAACACTTATGTATATATGATGTGTTTATGTTCCATTATAACTGTACTTTTAGACATTAATTCTGCTTTTGAGTCAAATTTAATCAAAAGTTGATAATTGTTGTCAGTTTTATTGCACACCTGATTTAGCACTGAGTACTTTGAATGTTTTTTGTCTGATTTAATGTGTGATCACTCCCTTTGTTTTTGAAAAAGTTGTACAGAAAAAGTAAATAAATCAAACATATATATACATATATATTTTATTGAATACATTTAGTAGCTTCATTATATTTATATGTGTTGATTTTCACATGCATATTCTTGTCCTTTGTTTTCATTAAATAATTTAAGAATAATCTTCAAAAAATTATAGGGACTCACAAATAAACTAAATTTTGTGCATGTCATACATTTCTGATTAATGGTAATGTTTTCTTTTTTAAAAATGAATTTTAATGTATTTAGCATATTGGATCATTATGCATAATTTACAGTGATATTTTAAGATATACTGTGCAACACTTGCTATTCAAATTTTTTACTTATTATTTAAATTACTGCAACATTAAAGATAAAAAAAATGCCAATAATACTTAAAGTAGGGGTGAGCAAATAGCGGCGTTAAATGAGTTTTTTTGTGGCCAGCCAAGACAGTCAGAAAATCAAATAGACAGAAAATGTTCCTTATATTTGAGTTAACATCTTTTTGTGAGCAAAGTTTTCCTTGCATGAGGTGATCAACAAGGGTAAATATAGTAGAAAGTTGGCTGACATCTTGTAGGCTCTGATGAGAATTTGAACAAGCAATCTCACTCCTGATTTTAAAAAAAAATTAAAGAAAAATGTAATTAGATTATCAGATTTATTCCAGAAAAAATGGGGGAAAATATTGAGGATTCCACAGAAATTATTTATTAAATATCACAAATTTTAATTTTCTGCTAAAATGTTTATAAACTTCAATTCAAATTATAATTCATTATTTTTTCTTGATTTCTGACTTTTTTCCGATTGAATTGTGTGTATGCAAATAATGTTCTAATTCAATACAGAATTTTTTTAAATATTTGATTAAAATTAATTTAGCAGAATGTTAGCAGTCGAGTTTTAAATACTTAACACACAACCATAATTTTTATTTGTCACCTAATGCAAAATTAACAATTATTTAAATAAAAAGTAAGAAGTCAATTGAAGTTATAATCTAATAGTTTACTCTGAAAACACACACACACACACACACAGAAAATTATACATCCTGAAAAAGATGCAAAAGAAAATTGAAACTGAAAATTATCTTATTCATTAATATAGGTAAAATATTTAGTTGAAATATGGGGTTTTATAAAATAAATGTATTTTTGACGATTTTATATTTCATAAATACCTTAGAAAATTAGTAATACTAATGGATTTTCATATCTTACAGATTTCGGCATTTTTGGCTCACCTGGTGAAAGTGGCATCATTAGAGGGAAAACACAAGGTGATATTCAGATGATTGTCCATATAATCCAGCCATAGTTTCTTTTAAAAATAAGGTTTTAAAAGTGTGTTTTTTAACATAAAATTATTCACATGATACACAGCTGTGGTAGCCAAGTAATTCGAAGCTTGATTGCACAAAAGGCCAGACATAGAATTACATAAATAGTAACATAGAATAACAACATAGCATAGTAACATAGAATATTAAGGTCTTGCTACAAAGTCAGGTTTTGGGCTCTAAGCCAGATGTTACAAAGGATTGCAAAACCCTAATATAACATAGGCTTTGGGCTCCCTAGAATCCTGTGCCCCCACAATGTGGGGGTTGCTGAGTGTATGTTATGTCACTGCAAAAGACATTTTAAGCAGAATAATGGTAACTGTTGCATGTTAAATGGAACTGAGCCTAAGAGACCATGATGTGGAAGTAAGAGAAGATTAGCATTATTTCAGGTGTTGTCTTTGTTCCTTGACCATGATGCTAAATTGTAAGATCTGTTGCATTGTTGTGATGTTAATTCAGAATTTAGCCCCTTCCAGGCACATTTTATTTCTGGATTATGGATAAAAAAAATGTCAATTTTTTTATGCTTATTTTTTAACCCGCATATCTTTTTTAAACATAACAGCACTACTCACATACAAAGTTTCCTAAAAATTAATGTAAAAAAAAATCAAGTAAAATGAATGAGTAATTTACCTGTTAAGTTCGCTTTCTGTATGGCAGAAATCAATAGACTTTGGAGTCAGATCACACTAACTATAAATATGATGCTTAGAGTACTTAACTTTTATCTTAAATTTACAAATTTTATTTACCGTAAAATCTGGTGTATAACACGCACCTATACTTTCAAGCAGCATTTTTGAACTTTTAGGTATATTCGCCGTATAACGCGCACCTCCTTTTTTACGAAGATACCTGTAATGTAATTATGCAATACTCTTATGTTTTGAAGTTATTTATTCGTTGTGTATTACCTTAGGTTTTTTAATAAAATGGCATACTTATAGAACTACAATTCTTAAAGTTCATGGGGTATGTCATTTCTTTTAAATGAACAGTATTTAGATCTATGTAGAAGTCTAATATTTCTTTTATACTCATCTTTTCTTCAATTTTTAAAGCTATCACATTTTTATACTCAGCATATAACGCGCACCCTTAAATTTCGATCTTATTTTTGGTGTTAAAAGTGTGCGTTATACGCCGGATTTTATGGTACATATTTTGAATTTACATGAACGATTATGAAATTATTAATCAAAATTTGGTCATGTATGATAAATTAAAAAACAGGGTACTGCATGTAACTCAACATCACAATCTGGACAGTGGAATCTTGTTTCTCTTTTTACCACTAGCGTAGCTTGTCCTGCGGGGGCCCTGTATCAAAATTCCTAGTGGGGTCCCTTAACAATTTACAGTTTTTTCTCACATTTGGGGACCCTGTATCATTGATAGGGTGGTAGCTAGGTCCCTGCGTCTTACCTTCTTTTCTTTACTGTCTCTCTTTGAGCAACAAATAATACACTGACATGTTGGAATAGTTTTCTTCTCTGTTGGGGAATGTAGTCAACAAAGTGTCTTTCAGACAAGCTTAAAGGTGGATACTCAGCAGATGACAACCTCTTTTTGCAGAAAAGTTCACCGAGTGGTACTTTTCAGTTATCTGAAACCATAAAAAGCACATGTCAAACAATTTGGGAAAGACCGATAGTACAGTATAAATTTTCACAGTGCCCGAGCTACATTCGGGATGAGCCAGGATGGTATGTTTCGCCTGCTCTAGCTCAGCTTGGGAAAAGCCAGGAAGGTGTTAATATTCATCTATGTCTGTGATTCCAAAGTGGTCTATATTGATCTCCCCCAGGGGTCTATGACAAATTACAAGGGGTCAGGGAAAAATAATTTTTGTGCCCATGAAGTATAAATGGGGGTCTAGGATAGTGGCTCTCATTAAACCAGATCATGACTTAAAGAAACTTTAAAAGAAAATTCAATCAAATGAAAACCATATTTATTTATATAACATATATGTTTACTTAATTTAATGAGGTTAATTTGAAGTTTCTAGTCATAAATTTTATTAAACCAAGGACCATTATTTCAGCATTTCTTGCTAGAATTAAGCTAAAAGAATATAATATTGAACATTGCAAATTTTCCCAGTTTCTCAATTTGTCACAGATAATCTGCCAAGAAAATGATGTTTTAGCCTACATTCAACATTTCAATGCCCTTTATTCAAATTTTGAAGCTCAATTTGAGAATACTTTGACTATGGTGATGCCACAGTAGACAATGGATTCATTCATATGGTGATCGGAAAAAAAATATGTCTTGTAACGAACTCTACGCTCAAAGACCATGTGATTTGGAACTTCAGTTGGGTGACGAGAAGGACGACTGAGGTGGCACCCCACTCTCCAAGCTTCAACGGGTTGAATCCTAGGAGGACCCACTTTTGGTCGCCAAATTTTTTGTCGCCAAATTTTGAGCGATAAAGGTTACAATATGGTAACCTTTCCATTTCATCAAAAAATTTGATTTTCAAATCACCGAAAAAAATGGCAACCCTAAAAAAAGTGCAACATTTTTCGCCTTTTCCGAAAAAACGTCATTTTGACATTTGACTTAGCTGGAGGTTGTTAAGAATGGCGTGTGAAAGGAAATTACTTTAAAGTGAGGCTACGATAGGTTTCTTTGTGCTCCTGGGCAGATAGGGGAAGAAAGAGACGTTAGAATGGTGTATGAAAGCTAATTTATTTCCTTCTCGTTATGAATGTTCGAGGTGTAAAAAAAAATATGCGTTTGCAAAAGCGAAAGGGAACGGTTGACGGCTACGAATGGCGTTGCCGCAACCAGTCGAAAGATAATCGCCACGACGTCGTTCGGAGTGTGAGAAAGGGCACTTGGTTTAGCGAAAGCAAACTTGCTATAATTATTATCTTGCGTTTGACGAGATATTGGTTTGGCAAGAGCATGAATGAGTTCGTGATGAATGACTTGAAAGTTAATAAGAATGTGACAAAGTTAATAAGACACACATGTGGCGGCGATCTTACGATCACAAGTTGGTGAATGAGAATTTTCATAAATTCCTTGCATCCATCGCAAGGGTGTATCCACCAACAGATCATGACGAAATGCAAGCGTAAGGTAAGTGCTTTTTAACATTTTTTAAAATTGATTTCATGTATTTCTTCGATTTTATCTTTGCGAAACGCCCCTTTCGTCCTTTTTTAAAAATGTAAATCATGTTGTACACACTGGTTTTAGAATACTTTTTTAAAATGAATTTCATTGCTTTCTCCGTTTTTTTCTTTATATAATGATTAATTTAATGTATTTATTCGATTTCATCTTTGCGAAACGCCCATTTCATCCCCCCTCCGCTGACGCATGCGCTTCCCAAGAGTTTTTCATCATTGACGCCTTTTTGAAAACCTTCAATTTGGCGCTTTTTGGCGCCAAAAACAGCAGTGGGTCCTCCTAGGATTTTACCTAGTTTTTCATGTATGTGTGTTTTTATGTAAAGTGTTACATTTTATGTCATTTTAAATGGAAAGCTTTTAACAGTATTACTAAAGTTTTATACTCACTGTTGGTCAATTCAAAGTGAACGAGTTTTATTTATTCTTAATCTGCTTTGTAATATTCAATATTGAAATGTTGGTTTGAGTATTCTTGTTGTGTGTATTAACTGTGTTTTCACTGCTAAATTATTAACTGCTTAGAGATTTAAATTTTTTTTGTCTTGGAGAAAATGGCGTTTTTGGGAAAAGGGAGAAAAAAGGATTTGGTCTATGTCGCGACAGAGTTGGGGGAAGCGGTTTCAGAGGACATGAAAGTGGTAGAGTTAAAACAAATAATCGTAGGTAGTAAAAATTTTGAGGTTGAATTTGTTAAAAATTACTGGAAACTGTTATGAATGAAAGAATGGAGAGTGAAAACTTAGAGGTGCAAACATTAGCGAGGGAGGACCAGATAAAAAGGGAGACACGGGAGAGAGAATTTCAGCTAAAATGCCTTAGGATAAAGCAGAGCACTGTTATTAAATCTGAAGGTGAAACAGCATTTAATCAAAATTTTCAGAAATTAATGCCAAATTTAATTTAAGAAATGATGATATAAGTCTGTTCTTGGAACTTTTCGAGAGGCAAGCTAAAGTTTTACAATTGCCCAGGGATCAGTGGGTGACATATCTCATTGGCGTCCTTCCAGTTGAGATAAACAATATAATCGCTAGGGAGCCTGAAGAACAGGCTAATGATTACGAACATATTAGAGAAGTGTTGCTTAAAAGGTTTAAATTAAGTGCGGAGAAGTTTCGACAACTTCTAGTGTTAAAACACAAAAAAATTCGGAGGCTACGGGGTACGATTTCTACCACGAGCTTAAGGCATTTTTGGATGGGTGGTTAAATGGATTGAAAATAGAGACTTTTGAACAGTTAAGGGATCTAATGTTGGTTGATCAAATTAAATGAATGCCCCAAATGAATTTAAGGAACATTTCCTAGATGAATGGGCAACCATTACTTCGCCAAAAAAATTGGTAGATAAAATTGAGGAATTTGAAGATGCAAAAAAAAAAAAAAAAAAAAACGATTGGAGGGAAGTTGAAAGTGGTAGACTATAAATTGAGAACAGCAGATAGACAAATAAGTGATAACCATTCCCATAGTAAATTTTTTAAAGGAAATAAAACTTTTCAGGGCACACATTTTAAAAATCATAACTATGCACGTAATTCAGGGAGAACGCCAGAGTTGAATTTCGATAAAAGGAAAAGGCTTCAATGCTATGAATGTGGATCATTTAACCACTTACGTCCACAATGCCCTAACTTGAAAACTCAGAAAGTAGAGTTGTGTCGAATAGGAGTGAAATCGGAGGGAAATCTCTTGGATCCTTATACATCAAAAGGAAAAATAAACGGTTTTAGAATGTCAATTCTGAGAGATACCGGAGCCACGGTAGATGTTATTTGCCAAAAATATGTAGATAGAGACAGAATGAAAGGGGAGCATGTATGGGTTCGACATCTCTTGGATGATCACATGACATGCTTACCTGTTGCTGAGGTTGATATTGAATGCGATTTGGGTATAGTAACATCCAAAGCAGCGGTGATAGGGAACCACTTGGATCAAGGGTGGTATATCTTGGGTAACCAAACTGCGGCTCTACTCCAGGGAAGTGAGGAAAATTGTACCTCGAATGTCGAAAAAGTAAATGCTGTGGTTACTCGCTCGCAGACGCGACAAAGTACGGAAAATAACATTTTTGACGAGTCAGACCAAAATGAACGGATTGAGTTGAATTTTGAAGAGGGTACAGAAAATTCAGAAAACGAAGAGATATTGCCTCCTGTTGACTGTTGCAGCCCTATAAATCCCGTGACTCAGATAAAACCAAGTACTTTTATTGCTGAACAGCAAAAAAGTAAAGAACTTGCCCCAATAATAGAGTCAGTCAAAAAAGGAAATGAGGTAGATTATGAGATTAAAAATGGGATTTTGGTAAAAAAGAAAATAAATAAGTTGGGGGTAGAGGAGTATTTAATTATTGTCCCGGAAACCCTTAGAGAGCAGATCAAGACAATTTGTCATGATGGAACTTCTGGTCACTTGGGAGTGCTTAAAACAAAAGACCGGTTACTGAGACATTTCTTTTGGCCTAAGTGCTACAAAGAAATCGAGGACTTTTTGAAAACGTGACCCTTGTCAACGTGTTGGAAAGACCAATGATAGAAAGAAGGCCCCTCTGGTGATTGTACCAGTGATTTCTGAGGTCTTTAGTAAAATTAATGTAGATGCTTGTGGGCCTATGCCTATATCCACGGAGGGGAACAAATACCTCATTACAGTTATGTGTTTAGCCTCCAAATATCCTGACGCAATTCTGGTGCCGGATATAGCCTCAAAATCTCTGGTCAATGCACTTTTGCAGGTTTTCAGTCGGATGGGTTTTCCGAGGGAGATTCAGACAGATCAAGGAACATCTTTTATGAGCCGCTTGACTGTCGAATTTTTTAATAGGTTTGGCATAAAGGTGTCTCGTAGTTCAGTTTACCACCCCAAAAGCAACCCGGTGGAGCGTTTCCACAGAACAGTAAAACGAATTTTAAGGGTATTGTGCATTGAGGCTGCCCCAAATTGGGAAAGTCAAGTGCCGGCTGCACTCTTCGCTCTACGAACAGTGACGCATGAAAGCACTGGTTTTAGTCCAGCCGAATTAGTATATGGAAACAATCTTCGAACCCCGGTCACTTTATTGTATGAGAGTTGGTTAGATCCTGGATAGGTAAAGTGTTTGTAATGTATAGCCATGTTGACATTGTTTGTGTTAAAATCATTTTATAATGTGTAATATGTGTGTGTATTTTTTTCCCATCATGTATAAACAATTAGTGGAAATGTTTTTACTGCTTTTAAATGTTTTTACTGCTTTTAAATGTTTTTACTGCTTTTAAATGTTTTTACATAAGTTCTTTTAATGGCCTGGTCATGAGTGGAGAGCTCTTCCAAAATAGCGTTTTTTATGATCTTATTAATGTTATGCATTTTTACGGAGAAGATAGATCAACTGAACTGGACAAGGAACTTTTGTTTCTCTCGTATCCGGAGAAAGCAAAATCTGGAGGGAGGAGAGGTTTGTAATGAACTCTACGCTCAAAGACTGTGATTTGGAACTTCAGTTGGGTGACGAGAAGGACGACTGAGGTGGCACCCCACTCTCCAAGCTTCAACGTGAGGATCTCGAGCCTTGCAGTGAAATACCTGAACATCGATTGGCAATGTAGACTGATTGCAAGCACTGCGCATGCACGAGTACCAAGCCAGAGGGAGTCAGCAGTTGAAAAGCCATGACTTTGATCACCTGGTGACTGATTGAGTGATGTTCTCTGAGCTCCACCCGTGAGCGTCTTGTTGACATCTGAAGTTGGCTTTTGCTTCCGACGAGAGCAGTGGTATCTGTGAGCTCCACCCGTGAGGCGCAGTGTGAATATCCGCAGTCGGTTCTTACCTCTTAATGTAAAGATTAATTATCTCTGTGAATGTCAAGAACTCGAATTTCTAAATTGTAAATACCGTACAAGGCAAATCATGCATGTCTGGGAACTGTCTTATGTTTTGGAAATAAATCTACAAAGATCAAAGAGGTGTCATCTTTTAGATGCTTAAGACGTTACAGTCTGATTACCAGAAGAACTGATAAGAATAGACACTAACAAAGATCTTGAAGTAAAGTTAGAAACTGCTATCTGGGCTTAAGATATTCCTATTATTTATCCCGAACTATGGAATATCTTGAGAAAGTTTTTAATTGCTTTTCATAGTGGGGAGTTTCAGCATGGTTGCCAAACTCCGAAAAAAAAGTCATTATTAATGGATGAGATTTAAGATTAAATCAGATAAGAGATTGATGCCAAATGTTGAAAATTTGTTATTGAAACACCAGATTCATCCCTCCCATTAACAGCATTTGTATGTTGTTCAGTTACTTTAAGTAACAAAAGTTTTATGTATTAATTAAATTTTAATTTAATTACATGTATGCCTCTTAAGTTTTAAACACTATGCTTCACTTTGGGCAGAAATTTTAATCTTTTATATAAAGTAAGTAGCCCTATACCAGCTGTCAAAAAGACACTCAAGTTGATAAATTTGCAAAAATTCAGTATTAGGTTAGTAGGGTCTACTCCTAACCAAAAAACATGGCAAAGGGACTATGAGACAGAAAAGTTTGGGAACCTTTGATCTATATAATGCAGTGAATTTTGTAAAGTAGTAAGACAAAACAGTAAATTTATATATATATACAAGATTAAAATTTAGAATCATTTTTGTGTACCTTGTCCTTTTATCAAAAAATGTAGCAAATCTCCCTTAGTGTGTGTGTGTGTGGGGGGGGATGATTATTTGGTAGTACTAGTTATTAAGAAAAAATGCTTCGACTATAATAATCCTTATCGCTAGTTGACAGAATGTTCTGCTGTAAGATTAGAAGAGAGTCAGAAAAGTAGTCATCTAAATGTTATTTTTATTTTCTTATTCATGTTTTAATTTTACAGAGCATATTAATTATTATAAACCTAAATTCCTCAGGTTTTTACTTTTAGGTTTAAGTGTCACAAATATAATTTTTTTTGCCATCTAGTAACATTAATGAAATGATAGTATTTAAAAACATTCACACCTTTTATTGACAGATATATTAATCAAAGCAATACATTTACAACTAACATACAGGGTGATTCACTACCAGTGTAACAAACCTGCAGGAGTGTTGGAAGTACACAGACAATTGGAAATTGTATAGCATTTCAGGGTCAGAAATGCCTTTTTCATGTAGAGAGCTTTATATAGGAGTTGGTGATTGCATAATGATTCCTCTTGAAACCAACATTCGAGAACTGATCACTGAGGTAGTAGGATGGACAAATACTCAATCGTTGAATTGGCTTGACATGCACTTCCCATATGCAGCTACAGTATGTAATAGACCTGCCTCTCTCCTTTTATATCAAGAACATTTCATGAATAGGCATGCTCCTCATCATAACGATCTTTGCACAATTTAAAGTTTAATTTTTATTTGATCAATTTACAATATCTAGACATGAATGTTATGTGAGAATGACTATTTCAAAAGAGCTAATATGAATTGAGAGATCGATAAAGCCAACAGGCAATGAGGAAAATGTGCTGCATCTTACAGAAAATATTACTACTTGAGCAATATCCCAACGATTGAGTATTTTCTAAAATATGGTACATAGGATTCTGTCAACAAACCAAATGATTTCATACAATTTGCAATGTATACAAGTATTGACATTATTAGGGACTATTGACCAAGGATCATTAACACTGTCACTTGGTTTCATCAACAAAGTATGCTATTTCTGTTCTTGTCTTTGTTTCTTTTGATCCTAGCTCATATAGTAGGAGGGAGGGGGAAGGGAAGAGGAGGGAAAAACCCCTATTCACTCCATACTTTGTTTTTCTTGATTTCTCCTTCTCAGCTTGCACTTCCTCTGAATTATGTTCTCCTATACTTCTCGCAGACAAAGTCAAAGCAACTTCAGTGCTATATACTTACCATGCATTTATATTCCCTCTTTCAGTTTCTGTTTTGTCTTTCAATGTTGGTATTAAAAGGTATTCCCTTGATTTCTTCATTTTTGAGTAATTGGTGTTATTTTCAAAATATTTTAGCCTTTTAATATGTAGATTAATAGTGTAGATAATTTATCTGTTTTTTTAAAAATCATTAATATTTTCATAGTTCTTTTATGAAAGGGATCTAGTTGTCCAGCATAAATTCTTAGTCATTCTATGATTGTGTTTGGACAGTATTGATTTAGAACCCTATGGTTGCTCTTGCTATATAATCAATTTCATTATTGTCAGTGTTCATGTCTTGTCCTGTAAGTTTGTTATTCGAGCTAATTAGGGAAGTGCTGGTTCTAACTCTCACCGCTAAACTGGTTTAGTAGGATTATATTCATATCGATTTTAATAACATATGTATATAATTGTCATAAGGTTTTTAAATTTACTGTTTATGACAAGAGAATGAAATTTAAAAGTTTTTTCTGTGTCTAATAGTAAAATATTATATATATATATATATACATCCGGTTTGACATGACCGGAGAACCAGGGTTTCACGCCAGATTGATGCGAAATCCCCAGTGTTTAGTTCATACACAAGCTTGGTACACAATTTATTGACCCACTGAAGTTATGAAAGGCTGAGTCGACCTGCCCCAGCCTGGGTTTGAATCCCGGACCTATGGCAAAGAAGTGCAATACGCTACTACATACACACGTGTGTACAATCAATTAATATTTTAATAGTTTTTTTTATATAGATAAGGACTTAACCCTCTGATGTGCAACAATTTTAAGCAAATTCTGTCAATAATTGAAATGATTTGAATTTCATTTTTTTTTCAAAAAATTTATACTTAGTTGGATGCATGATATCAGTTTAATATAAATTTATTTGTATATTAATTTAGTATTCTACATAGTTGAAACATATATATCAGTTTTCTAAAAGTGATTCAATTTGTTGAAATATTTAGCTATTTTATATGTAGAAATACTTAGTTCGAATTGAATTTTTTGATTAATATTTATATTCATTAATTAAAAAGTTTGAAAAAGCTTATAAATAGTAGTTTAAAAAGTCTTTTTGTACACATAATTACTTTCTTTTTATTTTTATTGTATATTTTCCGCTAATTTGCAAAAGCTGTTGAGAAATAGATTTATTTATATTTTTATAATAATAAAATTTAATATAGCTGAAGAATTCTTTTTTATATTTAAAAATGTACCTTTTTAGAATTAGCCTCTGGATTCTATCTGACAGCCGTAGTTCAATTCAACACCTCAAAAACTGGGCCCACATTCGAGATGAAATCCATCCTGCGAAAAGTTAAGCTCATCTCCCACTATCACAAAGTACATTTTCAGTGGATCCCGTCCCTTGTCCATATCTATGGAAATGAATTGGTCTACACTTTTGCAAAGGAGGGACAAGACTATCCTGTCCCTTCCATCTCAGGACTCACATACGTAGAATTATTCTCAAGGCAAAAGGCTCAAAATAAAGAAAAATGATTAAAACCTCCGTTTCATAAATGATAAAAAGGCAAAAGACCATGGCTTTCTTTATCTCTTCTTTGTGACAGACAATCCAACACTTGTCTGCCCCGAATTGCCAGTGAGCACTTAAAAAGTCTCACTTTTTCTGGTGACAATGAGAGGTTTCCTATTTGCCCTAAATGCCAGTTAGAACATGCTTGAACTCAGCCTGTTCTGGACTTAAAAAAGATATCCACGATAGTTCACGTCTAGTATCGGACTTCATTAAAATAATCAATGGTTTCACTGATCTGAGCTGACTCCGTCTGACCAGACGGGAGATTACTAAAAACAACAACACAATATGTAGTTATTTGTTTCAAATTTCGATATATGATGAAATTAAATGTTTGCTTTATTAATAAACTGCCTTGCATGTCGCATTTGAAAATAATAAAAAAGATTAGAAGAAAAGCACATTGTGTGGACCAATCAGTTAGCTGAAAGCTGGTACTTTTTACGAATATCTACCGATGGATGGATGGATTTTATTAACGTCGCACTTCAAAATGACTCAAGTAATATTGGGGACAAACCTTGTAATTGTGAACCGCAGTCAAGTGATTGGAACGACTCCTTAACTCTCCAAACTTCAATGGGCTTCACGATGCTTTTTTTGTGGCATCAGCTGTAACTAACTTATAGAATGAATAAGACTACAAGTACAGTAAAATACTACTGATGTTGAGAATTATGATCACAAAAAATATATAACTAAGCATTTTTTATTTACTAAACTATGAATATCTAATTACCTTTTTTTGATTTAAAAAAAATCGAGCGTCCATTTTTGTCACTATTTACAATTTTTTTCCGGTAAGCGCATTACTATTCAATATATTGTATTTATACTTAGTTTTGTATTGTGTTGGATGTCAGTTGTTGAGACAGTTACTGAAGATTCAGGTTGCGTTCAAATAATAATTACCAACTGAAATATTTTATAAATTGCGAGTTACCTGTTTTTATTAGATGCTTGTTGGAATATTACTCTTGCTAATGTATTCCTGATAAAGAACTGTAATTTTCTTATTTCTTGTAAGCCTGAATTAATGATAGAAAGGCTAGAAAAACTGAAAGCAAACGAAAACTTTATTATAGAAATTACTGCTATAAATTTGTAAAGTTTATTTTTCTCAAGAGTCTCTTCATACCGAAATGAAAGTGTTAAGGAACAATTTTCGGTATATTGCTTCATGGTACTTGATCTTTCAAATGCAGGAAAGATCCAAACAATTAAATTCTTTTAGAGTAAATCGTACTTTTTTTTCTAAAACTCACTAGTAAATACAATAGGTTTATTTAACAGAAATCTCAATTAATACACGTAAAATCCACAATAGCATTAATTCAAAGTTGATACAGCTGTACATATCCGTAGTCATTACATCACATTTGACCAATGAAACACACAATTCATGTCAAGCTTTGAAATCCCTGTGTTGCTTCGCCTCATAGTTTCTTATACAAGCTGGAAAGAATCTTCTAGAAGCTTCTTAAAATTTTTGTTTAACCAAATATCACACTAGAACTTAATGGACCTTTATATAGGCATCTATTTTTATCGTTATGTCCATTCATTTACTACCTTCGCGTGCAAAATTAAGAGAATTAGTAAGTTATGTTTATTTTTACAAAACAGTATTAAACCAAAGGCCTAATTATGTCGTCGAAGAATTGTGCAAACATTCAGAGTTGAATACCTAAGTGTGTACTTGTAGATCTCAGACTGTAGGGGTTATATAAGGGCACGAAAAGTTGTCAGTGAGTTTGGGCTTCATACTCCTCCTATATTCGTCTTTTCACTGTGTTTCTCCCTAGAGTCAGGTAAATTTAAAAGGTGTCAGGTAAAATGGGTAGCGAAGAACGTATGGAACCGAGATGAAATAATATTCTTAGGCGTGGTTGCTGGGGATTGCAATTTATAAA
Organism: Trichonephila clavipes; assembly: GCA_019973935.1. Taxonomy (NCBI): domain Eukaryota; kingdom Metazoa; phylum Arthropoda; class Arachnida; order Araneae; family Nephilidae; genus Trichonephila; species Trichonephila clavipes. Next base: position 74,721 of record BMAU01001208.1, read on the forward strand.
GTTTCAGGTCATCATATATTTCCAATCAACTCCAAAAAGCGAACGGGATATACAAAGTAGATAGGGTATTTAAGCAGAGCGTTGTAAGCCAGCAAGGATGAAGGCTATTGAGCCAGTAGCAGTTGAATCAAGTTTGGAGGATTCAATTGCATTGCGATATTGAAGAGTTACGGTTAATAATCTACGAAGGCATCTTGTGAGGATACCTAAGTATGGTCAGGTGATATAATATAGTTTATTATCGCTTAAAACAATCGTTAGTTTAATGAAATTAGTTTAAGTTAATGAAAGCTTGTAATTCGAGTTGCGTGTATTTTTCGGACCTCCTATTTCGGTAGACCTTATTTGATCTTACGCGTAATTATTAATTAATTTCATAATTCGTAATTTAATTTAATATTAAAGGTAAATCCCTTTCATTTGACGTAACATAGAAGTAATATATGATACTAGAGTTTCTAATATTTGAATCAATATAATAAATACAAGTTATTACTATACAAATGGCTCTTAGTGATTCTTTGCCTCAAATTAATCTTGGTGTCCAGGGTGGAACCCAGGGGGGTTCTAACAGTGGCGCCCAACGTGTAAATCCCGAGTTTAGAGTCGGTTCTAATTTTCGAATCATCCCCGAGCAGTATTTTTCGGGGATGGAGAATGTGGCAGAGTTCTTGGAGAATATTGATAATAATTTAACATATTACGAGATACCCACACAACTGGCTTGTGCATATTTAAAGGGTCATCTCACAAGACGGGCACTAGGTTGGTTTGAGGTTCTAGGTTATAGGGTTGTAGAAGACAATGCGACAAATTACGCGCACTTAAAGCAAGCTTTGACAGAACAGTTCCCCGTGGTTAGGAATAGGTCGGAACTCCAAACGCGTTTCTATGCATCATCTCAAAAGCACAACCAAAAACCTTCCGATTTTGTGTATGACTTGTTAAAAATACACATACAGTAAAAACTAGAAATGACGGAGGAAAAATTATTAGATTATGTTATTAGTAGGTTAGAACCTCAACTTTTAGATTATGTGGATGTACGACACCCTCAGACCACATCTAACCTTCTATAATAATTGATATAAGTACGAGGAAAGGTTTCTAAATAGAAGGATCAGGGGTTCGAGTCAGGAATTCCGAAACGCAACCCATAGCGGGAGTAATCACTTCCCACACAGGATTAGGCAGGAAAATTGGCGAGAGACTCGAGTTAACAACCGGTACTCTGACAATAGCAGACCTCAGAGGGAATCCAACAGATTTGAATGTCAAGGTGTTGGGGATAATCAGAGGTTCGATAGTCGACGCCGAAGTGATCAATCTGATCATAGATTCAATAATCAAGGTGGTCGACAGGATGGCTTGAGGAACGGTGCTTTCAGGGGTCAGAATGTTTAAAACAGGTATTTAATTTTTTAAGCGATCGATGCGAGTCTGGGAGTGATCGATCGCAAATTACAGAAAATCCTCCTGATACGGAACAACGTACTATTAGGATCTCATCACTGCGAATGACTCCCGTAGAACTGCCGCATGTTCCAATTCTTTTGAATGAACATTCATCACAGCTCTGTGGGGCACGGGGGTGGAGTTATCATTTATATCCGAAGAGTTCAACCGCAGATATTTTTCGTATCGACCGCGTCAAAAGACTAAAGATAGAGTAGTGACGGCCCAAGGACGGCCCCGTGTTGTCACTTAGGTCGGGTCGAATTACACACTCGGATCTGAGAATTCCAGAAAACTGGGAATTTCACATTCTTAACAATATGCAATACCAATGCATTTTCGGCATTGATTTTTTAAGGAGTCCAAATTGACTTTAGATTTCGATAAGAAATCTTTGATCATTCCAGATGACCAAATTAAACAGTTGTCAAAAGTGGAAAAGCCGGTCGAGATTGATCTATCCGATACAAAGCTCGGTGAGGGGCAAAAGCAAAAATTAAATGATTTATTTAATAGTTTTAATGGGCTATTTTCAGACCAGCCGGGGTTAACTCGTGTTTTATACCATGAAATTGATACTGGGGACCAGGGGCCGGTAGTGTCAAGATTCTACCGCTATGACCGGGTTAAACAAGGAATAATTGACTATCACATTGAGAAAATGTTACAGGAGGGTAAATTCGTCCTATTCAATCCCCATACGCGTCACCGGTGGTTTTAACGCGCAAAAATAATGGCCTTCCTCCAGATTCTCCAGAGACGTATCGATTCGCGATTGACTATCGCAAACTTAACGCTATTACTAAGTACCCGCGGTATCCATTACCGGTGACTGATGACCTGATCACAAATATCCCACATACTGGTATCATGTCGACATTAGATTTAAAATCGGGCTACTTTCAGTTGGCAATTAGTCCGAAAGATATCGAGCAATCGGCGTTTATAACACGAAAGGGCACTTTTGCATTCCTCAGAATGCCATTCGGCCTTTCAGGGGCGGCGCCAAATTTTCAAAAAGTCATCGACATGATATTAAAACCTGTTTTGGGACGTTTTGTGATGGTTTATATGTGGATGATGTTATTATTACATCTCCATCGTTTAATGGACACATCGATCATTTGAATCAGGTATTTACATTGTTGAAAGAAGCAGGTCTAACACTCAAAGGAAAAATGCCACTTCGCACGTGACAAAAATTGAAGTATTTAGGTCTCATAATTAGTAAAGAAGGGATCGAAACCGACAATAATAAGGTCAACGTAATCACAGAAATCAAGCCACCCAAAAATAATAAAGAAGTGTCGAAGTTTTTAGGGATGGCGGGTTGGATCAAAAATTCATACCCCATTATGCAGATATATGTGAACAATTATATCGGTTAAAGAAAAAGGGGGCTAGATTTAATTGGTCGACGGAAGCACATGATGCTTTTGATAAGATAAAACGAGCATTAACAGAGGCACCAGTTTTGCAATTGCCGAATTTTACAGAGCAGTTTAACTTATTTACTGATGCTAGTGGGGTTGGAATTGGTGCTGTGCTGAATCAAAACCACAGACCTATTGCATTCGCTTCTATATCCCTGAATAAAGCGGAACGAAACTATATTGTTACAGAACCCGAATGTTTGGCGGTGACATGGGCATTGAATAAGTTTAGAACTTATTTTGGATCACTACCGGTGAAGGTAATCACAGATCACGCGGCGTTAACAAAACTCACGAATGGGAAAAACTTATCTAGTTGGATGATTAGATGGGCACTCAAGTTATCAGAGTTTAGCATCGAATGGGAACATCGACCTGGTGTCCAGAACGTTGTCGCGGACGTATTGTCTAGGAATCCAATATGCAATATAGATGGATCACAAATTTCGTGCGCAGCTCTTCGAGCCTTAGCCTTAAACTCCAGAGAACAACTCATGCGAGAGCAAAGAGAAGATCCTGATTTAGGACACATCTATCGTTATTTAGAAAATCCGGACGATGGTTCCGTTAATGCAATTGTATGCGAGGGTTGGTCCCAGCATTTTAAATTCATTGATGGTCTACTCTTTTACGCGAAATATTCTACAACTCTTGGAAAACTAAGAGTGTACATTCCTAAATCTCTTCGTGAAGCAATAATGCAAGAATTTCATGATCTGCCATTAGCAGGCCATTTAGGAAAGAGGAAAACTTATTTAAAATTGCGTGACACATGATATTTTCCGTATATGAGGAAATATATGTTTGAATATGTATCAACCTGTGACCGGTGTCAAAAATTTAATATAAAAACACGCTACCAGCTAGTCGATTAATTCCGATAGTATCGAATTACCCCAATGAAATCATAACGTTAGACTTATTAGGCCCCTACCCCGCATCCCGACTCGAAAGATATAGATTTATATTGGTAATAACTGACCACTTCACTAAGTGGAGTGAGCTTGTACCTTTAAGAAAATCTTCGGCCCAGGCCATAGCTAACGCCCTTTTTGAAAATTATATTTCATGACATGGAGCTCCTATTTCTTTGATTAGTGATAATGGTCCCCAATTTATATCCGATGTCTTTGAACACCTAAGTCACAGGTTGGACATAAAACATATTAAAACGGTAACATACCGGCCGCAGGCAAATTTAACGGAAGGAGTTAATCGCACTTTAGTGCAGAGGATAGCTTGTTTTGTAGAAGAAAATCACGATAACTGGGACCAATTTCTCCAAGAGTTCTCTTTCGCGCTGCGCACATCAGTAAATGAAACGACAGATAAAACTCCGGCTGAGTTATTCTTAGGTAGAAAAATTATAACATCTTTCATAAATTAATAAATGTAACGGAGGGTGCTGAATATGTGGGAGGAAACATTGAGAAATTATTCAATGAGGTAAGGCAGAATATGCGGAAACAACATAAAACATGAGGAAAATACTATAATCGGAAAAGGAGAAGCTAACATCAAAGTCAATGATTTGGTGTTTGTACAAACTCATTTTATTAGTGCTGCAGGTAAGAGAGTGGTCGGAAAGTTTATGCCTAAGTTTGAAGGGCCATATAGAGTGTTGGAAGTTCGGAATAACAATTTGATCATTTGGAAAAAGGAAGAAGGGTCACAGTTAATATTGACCAAGTGCGAGTGTACCATCCAAGACAGTCCGACACAATTAGTTTTGATAGTAATAATGAGACTCTATATGAAGGAAAGAGGTCTAGTAATGGGTCGAGTAAGTCGCACCCGGGAAAATCCAAAAGCTCTAGGAAAACCTCGAGTGATGAGAGTAAGGGTCGTAAATCAAATAAGGGAACTGTCGGATTGGAGGATCTGAGATTGAAGCGTAAAGTAAGGTCAAACGGGTCAGTGGAGAGGCATGATAAAAAGCGGTCCAAAATATGTAGGAAAAGATCACTGCAGGGGTCCGAACATGGAGACCAGAAAAGACCAACCCCTGTACCACCACAAGGGATAAAGAGAACAGTCCAATCCTCTATAACCTCTAGAAACCATAAATATAGGATACATAATAATCCTTCACAAGGACCAGAATCAATTCTAGGTCCATCACCATCAACTACAGTGGTGGCAAAAAGTCCTGAACACACTCATTTTTTAGCGTAATTTTTATGTTTGACTTCATTTTTCGTTGTGAAATTATCGCACTATTTTAATTATTGTTCTTGATTTTAATGTATTTTTTTATGCTGATTTCAAATCTACTACTAGTTTCTTAATGACTAAAATATTTTTTGTAGTAAAGCTGACAGAACACAATAATGTGAAATATGTGCAGAATAACATAATATGCAAAGAAAAATAACACGAAAATTGACAAATACGGTATATTTAATATATATATATATATATATATATATATAAGCATTTTGAAAATTACATTGTTGTCACATGTTAGAAAATCAATATTTTATGGGCCAGCCATTTGCTTTAGTTGCGGCTCTACATCTTTTGGCATGGAAATGCACCAATTTCAAAAAGAAGAAACTTCGTGACAATATTGTTGAAGGAAAATATTAAAGCTTCAATTAATTCACGTTTGTTTGAAAGTTTTTTCTTTGAAATTTCATAACCAATTTTAAACCATAAGTTCTCTATCGGATTAAGGTCGGGAGACTGTCCTGGCCAATTCATTCTATTCACAGTATGGTCCTTCAACCATTTCTGGACTACCTTTGCACGATGACAAGGGGCGTTATCGTCCTAAAAAATCCATGACTGATTCCCAAAAAGATCTCTCGCAGTTGGTAGCAATTTATTTTGTAGTATTTCAATGTAATCCATGGCTTTCACTGTTCCGCTAACGATGTGAAGTCCTCCAACACCATGAAAAGACATGCAACCCCATACCATCACTTTTGGCGGGTACTTTACTGTGGGCTTCAGACACTAAGTGCTGAATTCCTCATGAGTGCGTCGTCTTACATAGGCACTACTTTGGTTGCAAGAAATACAAAACTGACTCTCGTCACTAAATATTACCTTTTCCCAGTCTTTAATAGTCCTTAATGAATGTTCCCTATCTCACGTCAATCGCCTCTTGCGTTGAAATTCAGTCAGTAATGGTTTTGGGCGCGCTTTACAGCCACATAACCCAATTTCCAGCAGTCTTCCTCTAACAGTTCTTGGGCACACTCACATTTGATGTCAAAGTCCATTGTTTCAAAATTTGCGAGGAATTAAGCTTTCTGTTTGAAAAAAATAACCTGTCTTCACGTAAAGAAGTTTTTCTTGGTCGTCCTGATCGCCCCCTGTCCGCAATAAAATTTGTGTCAGAAAATCTTTTCAAAGTTCTCACAACAGTAGAAAGGCCATATGGTACTTTAGCAGCAATTTGGCGCATAGAATAACCTTCCTTCAAATGTATTATTTTGTACCTTTTTTTTATTCTCAGGCAGATATGAAAATTTAGCCATAATTCCAATATTTTCCACAAACGCACTTCAAATTGTTTTCAATACACTATTTTCCACAAGCACACAACTGCATTCAATACAATAAACAACGTATCACCTTTTTCTTTCAACCCTTTATCACTACTGCTCTCTGATTGGTTGAAATAATGGAGCATTACATTGGTGGAAAACACACTCACTCATTCTTACAGTGACCTTATGCTTTCTTGTCAAGGTTTTTTCAACATATCAATGAAACTATTTTCTTTAGATGAAATCTACAAACAGATTTGATATCAGCATGAAAAAATACATTAAAATCAATAACAATATTTAAGATAGTGCGATATTTTCATAACGAAAAATGAAGTCAAACACATAAATTATGCAAAAAAATGAGTGTGTTCAGGACTTTTTGCCACCACAGGAGATACAGTCGGTCGAAAAAATTCTTGAGCACCGTGACCCTTTCAAAAAATGATTGGAAATGGAAAACGACCTTTATTGAAACCCTCTCACTTGAAATTTATCACGAACACCCTCTCATTTGAAATCGTCTCATTTGACATTCATCATGAACACTGTCTCATTTGAAATTAATCATGAACACCCTCTCATTTGAAATTAATCATGAAAACTGTCTCATTTGAAACCATTTCACTTGAAATTCATCATGAACACCATCTCATTTGAAATTCATCATGAACACTGTCTCACACATTTGAAATTCATCATGAGCCCTGTCTCATTTGAAACCATTTCCCTTGATCATGAACACTGTCTCATTTGAAATTCATCATGAACACCATCTCATTTGAAATAGTCTCATTTGACATTCATCATGAACACCCTCTCATTTGAAATTCATCATGAACACCCTCTCACATTTGAAACCATTTCATTTGAAATTCATGATGAACCCTGTCTCATTTGAAACCATTTCACTTGATCATGAAACCTGTCTCATTTGAAACCATCTCATTTGAAATTAATCATGAACACCCTCTCATTTGAAATTCATCATGAGCCCTGTCTCATTTGAAATTCATCATGAACACCATCTCATTTGAAAAATCGTCTCATTTGAAATTCATTATGAACACCATCTCATTTGACATTCATCATGAACACCATCTCATTTGACATTCATCATGAACACCATCTCATTTGAAACCATTTCACTTGAAATTCAAGAACCCTGTCTCCTTTGAAACCATTTCACTTGACATTCATCATGAACCCTGTCTCCTTTGAAACCATTTCACTTGACATTCATCAAGAACCCTGTCTCCTTTGAAACCATCTCATTTGACATTCATCATGAACACCCTCTCCTTTGAAACCATTTCCCTCATCATGAACCCTGTCTCCTTTGAAACCATCTCATTTGACATTCATCATGAACTCCTTTGAAACCATTTCCCTCATCATGAACCCTGTCTCCTTTGAAACCATTTCCCTCATCATGAACCCTGTCTCCTTTGACATCTCTCCTTTGAATCGACCCCGTCTTTTCGTTTCCAACGACTCTTTTTACCTGTCCCCCTCCTTTTTATCCACACACCCCAGGAACGTTCCCACGGCTCTTTTTGTATGACTCTTGTCTACTTTTCACCCGTTTTTATACCCCCCGTTGTTTTTAGGGTTCCCCTTTGAATCCACGTCTGCATGAGGTGTCGGTTGGTCCCACGTTGTGTTTCGGGTCCTGTCTGAAGCCCCGTATGCCCCAGAGCCCCCTGTCCCACGTCGATTCCCGTTTGACACCTGTCCACGTCGATTCCCGTTTGACACCTGTCCCACGTCGATTCCCGTTTGACACCTGTCCCACGTCGATTCCCGTTTGACACCTGTCCCACGTTGTGTTTCAGGTCTCGATTCACGTTTGAAGCCACGTCTGCAGGTCTACCCCCCCCGTTGTGTTTCAGGTCTCGATTCACGTTTGAAGCAAAGTATGCAGAAAGCGTTAGCATGTATGGACAAGGTAAAATTTTTCAAATTTCCCACCAACAAATATTTTAGCACGGGGCGAGAGAAAAGGTTTCATGCCATCCCAGAGCGACGATTGAGACAGGGGTCAAATGAAATACTGGACAGGTCCAATGAAACAGAGGTCTCCTAAAAATAGTTGTAACACGGGGGTCACATGACATGCTGGACGGGTCCAATGACATGCTGGACAGGTCAAATGACATGAACGACACAAAATGTTTCAAATTTCCCACCAAAAAATATTTTAGCACGGGGCGAGAGAAAAATGTTTCATTCCATCCCAGAGCGACGATTGAGACAGGGGTCAAATGAAATTCTTGACATGTTAAATGAAATGGAGGTCTCACAAAAATAGTTTTAACACGGGGGTCACATGATATGCTGGACAGGTCCAATGACATGCTGGACAGGTCAAATGACATGCTGAACATGTTAAATGAAATGGAGGTCTCCCAAAAATAGTTTTAACACGGGGGTCACATGACATGCTGGACAGGTCAAATGACATGCTGAAGGTCAAATGACATGCTGAACATGTTAAATGAAATGGAGGTCTCCCAAAAATAGTTTTAACACGGGGGTCACACGATATGCTGGACAGGTCCAATGACATGCTGGACAGGTCCAATGACATGCTGGACAGGTCTAATGACATATTTGGTGAGAGGGCCACCTCATTCCAATCTTGGTGACGATTCACAGATAATTTGATGCATCTAGGGGGACCACCTCATTCCAATCTTGGTGACGATTCACAGTGATACATCTAGGTGAGAAGGGAAACGATTCACAGTGATGCATCTAGATGAGAAGGGGTGATTCACAGGTTCCAATCTTGGTGTGGACCCGAAAAAAGAGGAGGGAACTGCCCCCTATTTTCGGTCTTGAAGAATTTTGCTAAAAAACATTTACTGTGCCAGAATTTGAGATGGAAACAAGACTCCAAATCCTGACAGTCTTAACAAAAAACATTTAGCCATTCAAAAGCACTCCGAAGGTGCTGGCCTTTCTTAACAAAAAACATTTAGCCATTCAAAAGCACTCCGAAGGTGCTGGCCTTTTATACTCTAATGAGGTCACGTGAAACAATTTCTATTGGCTCCAACGTTGTACACTGAATCGACTCGATTGGCCCAGAGACTCGATCCCCCTTTTCCAATTTTTTTTTACAAAATTGAAACGCCAAAGTTGGGTTCAAAGGATATTCTGACGCGTGAACCAGATTTCCAAATACGATAGGGGTGGTCCAACAAGTGTTGTATCGAAATCATTCTGACAAAAAAAATGAGAGACTTGTTCATTATTTATTGAAAAAATATATACAATGAGAGCTACAGGCCACTATTGACAGATCCATGGGTGGGATAGCTCCGATAGATTTTTTGACACAAGTCTGGACGTACAAAAATATATACAATGAGCTACAGGCAACTATTGACAGACATGGGTTGGATGGCTCCGATAGATTATTGACCGATAGAACTATTGACAGACAGATCCATGGGTTGGATGGGTCCGATATATTTTTTGACACAAGAGTTTACTCTGGGCATGGTCAAGTCCATAGGCTCCCTTTCATCCAGGAAAGAGGAGATTCTCATCAAAAATAGAGGGTACCGTGGGAAGCAGCTGGAGTTCTTGGGGTCCAAATACAAACGACATGAGCTGGTCGAATGCATCTGTCGACTCCAAAGGGTCCAACATGTCGAGCTCTGGGAGAAGCTGCATAGGTTCTGGGAGACTCTGCACAGGTGACTGTGGGACGTGTGACACTGGAATCTGCACAGGTTCTGATACATGTAGAATCTGCATAGGTGGCTGTGGGACGTGTGACACTGGAATCTGCACAGGTTCTGATACATGTAGAATTTGTACAGGTGGCTGTGGGACTTGTGACACTGGAATCTGCACAGGTTCTGATACATGTAGAACCTGCATAGGTGGCTGTGGGACGTGTGACACTGGAATCTGTACATGTTGTGGAACATGTAGAATGTTCATAGGTTCTGGGAGAATCCGCATAGGTGGCTGTGGGACTTGTGACACTGGAATCTGCACAGGTTCTGGATCATCTGGAATCTGCACAGGTTCTGCACATGTAGAATGTTCATAGGTTCTGGGAGAATCTGCATAGGTTGCTGTGGGACGTGTGACACTGGAATCTGCACAGGTTCTGGAACATCTGGAATCTGCACAGGTGGTTCTGGGACTTGTGACACTGGAATCTGCACTGATTCTGGGACTTGTGACACTGGAATCTGCACAGGTGGCTCTAGGACATCTGGAATATGCACAGGTGGTTGTGGAATATGCACAGGTGATGGTGGGACATCTGGAATCGGCACAGGTTCTAGGACATCTGGAATCTGCACAGGGGCCATCGGTCGTTCAGATCGTCTAGACACACGTCTCATGACGGGACGTACTCGTTTCTTGGGTAGAGCCTTTTCCTCCAAAGGTCGCTTTTCGGCCGGTACATGAATCGGGGTAGGTGGAGGTAGCTTGTAAGGAGTTTGATTAAACTTTTTCATTTTCCGGAAATCTCCCACGTGGAATCCCTTCTGAAGGAGCTGGAGCAGAAGGGATTCGGGGATAATGTCCAAACCAAAGGCGGTTTTTTGAACTGTCAACACAATGTAGTGTGTTCCAGCCGGGATCGGATACGCCGTGTGGGGTTCCAAGATGGTTCGATGGTAGAGCATTTGGTCATGGGGCTCAAAACTTCTCCGAATGACATTGGGGTGGGCTCGGCACTTGAGACTGGAGGCTGGCAATTCATAGATCAACATGGGTACATGCGTCGTTTGAATCAAAAGTGAATCTCTCCGGATTTCACCGTTCGCAAGCCAAAGGTAAAATCTTTTTTGGCAAAAAATAGGTTGTTGTAAATGTAAACCATTCTCGTGTCGGTATTTTTGAGCAGTCTGTCTGGATTTCTCAACAGGCCTTTGGATGTTTTTTCCCACATCACGTCGTTGGGTCTAAATTCATTGACATGCTTTGCCTCCATGACGGCCCGTTTGAAATTGTCCAACCACGTCTTTTTTTTGATGCCAATGGTCTTTACAAAACAGAACAAACACCCGTTTGGCGGTGGGCTCTTGGTAGATAATACCCGCTCGGACTTGACCCTGCCGAGCAGCATATTCCAATGCATCGGGTTTATCGGGCAGCGTCACGGGCACCACCGTGGTAGAAAGGTGCTCGGGGAAGGCATCAATTGGGTCCATGACAAAGTGTTGAAAGCACCTCTCGCTTTTATACGTTTCAAACAGGATGCGATTCCACAAGGCAGGAAGCCGTGGCGATGCGTCCGTCACACCATGGATGGACCAGGGAGGAGCGGTCAAACGTTGAGTGTGGAAAAAATCTTGGGAGTTTTAAACTATACTACGTCACCATGGATGGACCATGGATGCGCGATCAAACCTTGAGTGTGGCTCTTGAGACAATCGTGAAGAGTAAAAAGGTTTAAACTATACTACGTCACAGTACCAACATGGATGGACAATCACCATGGATGAGCGGTTAGTGTGGAAAAAACTCTTGAGACAATCGTGAAGAGTAAAAAGTTTTAATCTGTACTACGTCACAGTATCAACATGGATGGAAAATGGATGAGCAGTCAAACCTAGAGTGTGGAAAAACTCTCAAGACAATCGTGAAGAGTAAAAAGTTTTAAACTATACTACGTCACAGTACCAACATGGATGCACGATCACCATCGATGAACAGTCAAACCTAGAGTGTGGAAAAACTCTCAAGACAATCGTGAAGAGTAAAAGTTTTAATCTATACTAAAAAAAAAAAAATTTTTTTTTTTACTTGTAAAGTACAGTTTTAACTGTCGTTTTCCTTTTTCATTTAATCTGGGATAATAGCCTTTGTTGCTCTAAATCCCCAATAAAGATATTAACTGTTCTATTAACTTGACGATCAGATTGTTGGATGACAATAAATTCAAAACAACTAGTTATCATGGGGAAGGAGTAAAATGATACACAAAAAATAATTCAACTTAATGGCAATGCGACTTAAAGAGATTATCATGCATTTAGCTCAGGCACACACATATTCCGAGTAAACCAAGTGCAAATGTAAACATAAACATATTACAGTGCGCATGCGCGGAAATGTATTTTGTCGCCAAGCCAGATTTCCAGTAACAAATATTAAAACTCAAGAAATTAAGAATTGGTCTTGAAGTAACTAAAATGAATTATTTTTTTATTACTTTGCAACAATAACAAAATTAAGATTAATTGTGATAAATCAATTTGTAAATGTGTGATAGAAAAATGTTACCAAAAACTCCATAGCGGGTACTTAAAACTTTTAGCAGAAGCGTTTGACATGACATCATTCGCCAGAGGGTACTAAAAGATCTTTGAAATTAACTAATTTAAAAATAATAAAATAGAATTAAAAATTATATAATAAAAAAACTGTACAGCTTGAAAAAGTTTCATTAACGTAGATTTTTCCTCTTGCACCAACATCTTGTGCGAAAAAAGCCAGCGCCATTCTGCTTAGACAACGGGAAAATGGCATAACAATTGCTTTGCTTCAGGCCAAACTGCTGCCAATGCTCCTTTTTCTGCTGAAGAGTCATCACTCATAAAGACCTCTGGATACTATATTTTAAATAAAAGATGCAGTTTATACATATATAGAAACACAAGTATAAGAAAGATAATTTGTATGAAACACATGGCCCTTAAATATTGAAAATATTTAGAAAATTAGAAAGTATACAATATTTATAAATAATTTCACAATTTGTTACAAAGTTGCAGAAACTAAAAGATAAAATAAAAAGGTCACCATCATTAAGAATTTTTTTGAACCAGATAAAAAAAATAATTTATCTCATTCAATAGAAAAACAAAAGCTATAAGCAGAACTATTTATTTCACTATGTAATATAGTAAGTATACATAAGCAGATCATTTGTGAAAATATAATTTTAACAATGTGCATGTGCACAAATTAATAAAATGTAAATAAATATAATTTTAGCTTAGCATATACATGATAAATACATATTGTTCACTTAAATAAATATATTATATAATACTACTAAATCTAAAACCTCCTTACATCTTGTCCCCCAAAACATTGGGGAAAGTTCATTTTCAACAACTGAAACGCATTGATGTAATTCTGAATAGATTGGGATGCATGAATCATAACTGCAAGCGGCAAAGCTCCAACTTTTGTCGCTGATAATAAGATGGTTATTGTTGAAGATGATGCCTCACAACTTGAAGTTGAATCGATGAAAATTATTTCTTTAGATGAAAATAAATGATGATTTCTTTTCATCAGTGGTGTTACAAGCAAAACTGCCCAAAGATGATCCTCATGAACTTTAACAGTTGTGCCTGAATACAGATAAATTACTTTATAATACATGAAATAAAAGGTACGAAAATGAAATACTAAACAAAATATATAAAAAGTATCACTTTTCCAATATTACTTGGAAAAAAAAATAAATAAATAGCAGCAAATCTAAAAGGAAGTTTAAAAATATGTCACATAAGTTATTTGTTTACTACAGTATTTATGAATGCATTATTCTTTCTAGAAATATAATATTTTAGCTACCTCAGTTGACCTTCTTCAACAAGTTCTTTAAACAGATTACTAGTTGTTAATAAGCTAAAGTTACACCTTAAAAAAGTTTGTAACCTATTGTTAACATGCAGTTCATGTGATTTAGTAACTTCATCTTTAACTTTAGATATTCTTAACCTTACTTTATTCTTAACTTTAGATATTCTTAGAAAAATTGTTATGAAAAACAATTAAAAAAATTTAACTTGAAAAATAAATGTTACTGATATAAAAAATAAACAGATAGCAAAATAGAAGTAATTAAGTCAAATAAAAAAATTACTACCCATATTATGATTTAAACACCATTCCCCCCTCCAAAAAAATTAATTTTATATAGAATCTTGTAAAATTTTTCGTAAGGTTTTACTTAGAATCATTTCAAATATGTTAAGCAAATACTTTGCTTGTATGAAATAAAAGAGCATTCTGTGAGCCAACAAAAACAATAAAGAATTTGCATGTGAGAATAAATCAAACTAAAATTTACCAATTGATTCATAAAATGGAACCTTTTCTTTTAGTTTGTCAAATGGATTAATTGAACTGCCTAAGTTAGCATCCCTCCAACATTTATGTAAGTAATATATTTGATTATGAGTAGGATTTATTGAAGCATTAGCTAAACCCATGAAATTTTCTTCTAATAAAAATTTGTTTTCATGAAAGCGAATGGCTTCAATTGGTGACATCCCATCGGAAAAGTATTGGTAAAACTGTTGACAAACCTGGAAAAGTTGATACATTAATATTAATATAGTACTATTGCTATTTTTTTAAGACAAAGCTATTTTTTAAAATTAAAAATAAGTTACCTCATCATTAACTCTTAGCATCCTTAAGGTTTCTGCTGATGTTGTATTATGACTATGAAGTAATGATATTTTTTTAACTTCACCTACCAATGGTATATCATATTTCAAATATTTATCTTTTTTTTTTTTTTGTGGCCTTGGTTATTTTTTTGATAACAATGCTCAGTTTGGCTTTACAGTCAGCATTTCTTCTCGCATTTTGTTTGTGTCGGTTTGAATTATGGCAAATCCAAGTTTTAGAAAATACAAATCTGAAATACAGAAATTTGTTCTAAGCTGCCACATAATTAAAAATATACATCTTTTTTAGTAAATTTAATACACTTTTCCTAACATAGATAAATATGTCATTAAAATTTATAACATTTAGCAAATATAAAACAGTTTCAAACAAGCAAAAAACTAAAGTTAAATTCAATATTTTGACTCTTTTCTCCTGATAAAAGCTAAAAATAATTTGACTTACTTCAGAAACTAATGAATGTCTTTTTTTAGGTATCAAAGATGTACTTTCAAAACTAAATCAGGTATTTTTTAATACATTAAAAATTATAGAAAAATCAAAACACTTTTATTATATAAACTCAAAAAACTGTACAAAAAAAAAAATTAAACACTATTCTTTTGTTAAGAATTCTTTACCATTTTGCTGTAATGTAAATTTATCAAAAAGTTTTTTCAACATTATACTGTTAACTCTTACTATTTAACTCTTTCATGTGCTTAATTTTTGACAAAAATAATGCACTAGAGGGAAATAACTACCAATATTTAAGATTAACCTCACAAAACTATAATTATGGAACAAAAGCTGGTACATGTTAATAATATTTAAGTTTTTCAAATAAAAGGATGTCCAATGTTTTTAAAAAATAGGTGGTACATATTTCGTACCACCACACTTCAAGGAGCATGATAGTTCTGGAAACATGCTTTTTCCTTCCCTAGGCACAAGGGAACTTAACAGACATATAACTCATCCATTCTCTTATTTTATAGTTGTCAAAAAAAAATTACTTCATCTTATACTGTTATATTAAAACATTTTTAAGTTTTTCTTAAACTAATGTTGTAAGCCTAATTTAATTTAGTCCTAATTTACGTAATGTTAGTTTTAAAATTTTCAATATTGTATTCTATACATTATTTTATTTTACATAGTTTTTAATTAGTTAATAAATATAAGAAGTATATTAGTCATACTTATTTTTTGATGAGGTCGAGTTTTTATGTACCACCACACAATAATCGAATAAGAATTGGTGGTACCAAGCATGAAAGATTTAAACAATGTGTGAAAACATATGGAAAATTTAAATTTGATTTTATGTATTGTCTATCTATTGTCTTAGTCAGCATATTCGTATGGAATAAAAGCAAGTTTTGAAGAGAAATGAGGGGTAAGAAAATTATAATTACCTTTGTGGATTTGGAGTACAGCCGTAAACAATCCAATTGGTGTTTGAAACAACAGAATAACGGTTTTTGAAATTTTCAGCTTCTTCTTCGTTTTCCAGATTTATTCTTAGCACAATCTTTTCGGGTGTGGATATTTCAGTATCTTCAATACAGTAAGGATAAAATTCCTGCAATTGAGATACAAAATTTTTTTGTACTATTTCTTGCACGATTTCCATTTTGTCTCGTTTTCAAACTACCGGTATTGCGATACGGGGACAGAGCGCATGCGCGGAAATGTATTTTGTCGCAGAGCTGCGCGGGTGTGCCAACCTCGCCAAGCGGTTCCCAATCCATGACGGATTCATAAGTCGCGTACGGGACACTTGGCAACAAAGACTAGGAGAGACACACACATTGAACGGCTGTAAAAACAGGTGAGAGGGGTTTGAAACACACTTGAACGGCAACGACTGTAAAAAGGAGACTGTACACTCTAAAAAGGGTTTACACTTTTGGCACACTTTTATTGCAGTAATTACCATAGGCTAATGATAAAATGGTGAATATTCCAGGGTACTGAGAAATTTCTGAAATTATTCACCTGAAAGGCAAAATTTAAAAGCTACAGAAAATAAATTGTAAATATTCCAGGAGACATTTCTAATCACACGAAAATCAACATTTAAATGCCACAGAAAAAGTTGAAAGGCAAGAAACATTTAAAGCTATATTAAAATTTTTTTTTTTTTTTTTTTTTGTAATAAACCCATACCACACACATATAATTTTCAAGTATATTTATTTTTGCAACGAATCTGAAAGCATTCGAGTCACATTAATCACCATTCTTAGTCCACAATTTTCCAACAACAAATTATCTCTTTCAGTTTTAAACTCATTTCTTTCGGCTTTGAAGGTATCTCTTTCGGCTTTTAACACATTTCTTTCGGCTTTGAAGGTATCTCTTTCAGATTTAAGAACATCTCTTTCGGCTTTGAATGTATCCCTTTCGGTTTTAAACTCATTTCTTTCGGCTTTGAAGGTATCTCTTTCAGATTTAAGAACATCTCTTTCAGATTTCCATTCATTTTCTTTTGATTTAAACTCGTTTTTAAATAGGTCTCGTTCCAATTTTAATTCTGCCACTATTGTACTCCAATAATTATCTCGTTCCATTTGCACCTTTTCTTTTACTTTCTTCAGTTGCTTCATGACATTCTGTTGCTTAGAGGATAAAACATACATTTCGTCCTTGAGAATTTGAAGGGAATATCCCGGTTTGAAATATAATTTCTTGTCCCCGTGCAGCGTCAAATAACTCTCTTCTTGGCCGTTGAAGGGAATTTGACAATGTATAAATTTCCAGCCCGTTACTTTAATGGGTACTACCCATTTTAAATTGCGCCACTTGTCTCTCACGCATTTGGCGTGGATATCCCACAGTACCACATTCTTCCGACCATTTTGTTCCAAAAGTAACCTTTCTATCCCGTTGGGAAACAGAGTGCATAAAAATGCAATACTATGCTCATGCATGGGTCGATTGATATGAT